>CAUYLG010075604.1:0-24429 GCA_963573385.1 Cacajao melanocephalus
GTTCGAGACCAGTCTGACCAACATGGAGGAACCCCTGTCTCAACTAAAAATACAAATTAGCTGGGAGAGGTGGCGCATGCCTATAATCACAGCTACTCAGGAGGCTGAGGCAGGAGAATCGCTTGAACCTGAAAAGCAGGGCTTGTAGTGAGCCAAGATCGTGTCATTGCACTTCAGCCTGGGCAACGGGACTGAAACTCCATCTAAAAAAAAAAAAAATAAGCCATGTGTGTTAGTGTGTGCATAAAGACCCAGCTACTTAGAAGGTTAAAGCAGTAGAATCCCTTGAACCCAGGAGCAGAGGTTTCAGTGAGCTGAGATCACGCCACTGCACTCCAGCCTGGGTAACAGCGTGAGATTCTGTCTCAAAATAATAATAATAGTAAAAAAAAAAAAAAAAAGCAAAAAAACAGCAACTAACCATCACTGAGCACTGTGCTCACAGGGTTGCAACACTATTCCACACACTGTATATGCTTTTCCTCATTTAATCAACCTTTCAGTAACTTGGGAGATACTACTATATCTGCTCCATGTTACACACGAAGGAACTGAGGCATGGAGAATTTTGTAAAATTTCTGAGGTCACACAGTTAATAAATGCTGGAATTAAGGTTCACATCCAGATCTACCCAACTCCAGAATAGAGCTCCTAACTGCTATTCTGTAAAGGCCTCAGAAAAGCCGGCGATGTGGATGGCTGCGCTTGGTACTTAAGGTTGTGACTGGAGAAGCTTGAGGTACTGTCTTTCAAGACCACGGTCTCAGAGGTAGCACCTGCATGCTGAGGCTCCGCAGCAGAGCTCTCACACCCGGTTGCACACTGGAGTCACCTGTGGAGCTGTACAATGATGCTGGAGCCCAGACCATACTTTCGGATGTAACTGATCTGGGGTACTGCTGGGCACTGGGTTGGTGTTCCAGTTTCCCAGGTGATTCTAATGTGCGGCTGTGGTTGCCAGCCTCCGCTCCAGGTTTTCAAACATTAAAGAATATACGTTGCATCTGTGGATCTTGTGGAACTGCAGAATCTGATGCAGGTGTTCTGGGCTAGGGCTTGTAACAAGCTCCAGAAGATTCCAAGTAAAAGGGCGATCCCACGTGGAAGCTTTGCTACTCACTGTGGCAGACCTGCAGCATTGGCCTCACCTGGGAGGTGTCAGAAACTTAGACTGCCAGGCCCCACCCCAGACCAGCGGAATCCTAGAGTGCTGATGAGAGCCCAGGTGATTTGGATGCACAGTAAAGCCTGAGAAGCACTGTGAGCCCTGCACGTTCAGAGAGGAGTGAGAAGGGTAGCGACGGGAGTTAACACGGCCATGTCTGAGCAGAGAGGAGAGGAAATGGAGATGGTTAGCCCGGAGGAGACAAGGAAGAACAGAGGAGCCATGCTCAAGTGACTTAACCCTGGAAAGGCCGTGCCGAGGAAGAGGCAGACGGTGTGGTTTCAAGGGCAGGACAAGAAGGTAAGGAGGACGCATTTCAGTGCCCGGGAGCTGTGGTGGCGTCTCTCTGGTGCAGCAGGAGTTCCCCTTCCTGTCTAGTCAGAAAGGACCGACTCTGCTAATGACGCAGAGGGGATTCAAGCGTTGTGAGGATTCAACAACACTTAACGCTGTTTCATGACTCTGAAATTCTGGGGGTGTGAGGCTGCAGGGGGAGGGTACTGGGGTCACTGGAGGCGCAGTCAGTGTCTGTGGAGCTGAGGTGAGATGAGAAGGAGCTGAACTCGGGTCTGAGGTCAGGAAGAGAGTAGTGTCTGGAATTGAAACAGAGAAAAACTGAAAGTTGAGGAGACGTGCACAGAGGAGAGTCAAGTGCCTAATACAAACATGCATGGGAAGAGACTCTGGACACCCCGAAGTGCGGTAAAGGTGACCCCAAAGATCCCTCACCCATGTGCGTCTATCTGAAAGCCAAGGAAATGACTGGGCAGAACACCTTTGGGGTATAAGGAGTGAGAGAAGAGAAGCCGGGAGGCCAAGGACTGGGTGGGTTATTCATCCCGCACAGGCAGAGGTCACGAGGCCTAGCGTCGGTCCTTCAGAGAGAAACTGGAACCGAGAGGATGAACTGTAGCACGGGGGCTTCTTTGGGTGGAAGTAGAGTCAGGTTATTTCAAGCAATGCAGGATCATTATGAGGCAATCTCGAGTAGCGGTCTGGACCTCAGGTGGTTCCACAGATGTCAGCAGTCTGACTTAAATTTTTTTTCTTGTTTTTTTAATAGAGACACGGTCTTACTCTGTTGCCCAGGCTGATCTCAAATTCCTGCCCTCAAGTATCCTCCCTCCTCGGCCTCCCGAAGTGCTGGGATAACAGGCATGAGCCACGGTGCCTGGCCAACAGCCTGATCTTCTAGAACTTGATTGGCTTCGTCTTGTGTGTTTCAGTTTCTCTCTGTGGCTGTCTGGTCTCTGCCAGTTGGTTCCACAGCCTCTTTCCAGCATCCACAGCCCTGGAAGGTGGCTGGGAGAGAGTGGGGGCGTTGGCAAAGGACCCTTGTGGCAGTGTGTTAAAATCCTCTTTGTACAGGGAGAGGTGACCTAATTCCTAGCTCTGCTAAACTAGATGGAGACCTTGGGCAAGTCCCATTCTTTAAACCCAGAGGTATTGCCTGCATATTAAACACCCAGGATAATTCTTCTCTTCCGCAAAGGAATTTGCTCTTTACTATTTTTCCCGAAACACAAAGCACACTTAAGAAACCTTGTATTTTCTTTGTTTGGTAGAGGGAGAAACTCGGATAATTTTTACTGAATTTCCAGGCACTTGTGTCCTCATCAGCACTCAGTCGGCCTGGGCCTCTTCCTGGAGCTTTCTCTGCCCTTCTGCCATGGAGGCTTATCAGGGCTTTCTCCTTGGTTGGGGGTGTATTTGGGCAAGACCAGGGCACTGAGGGGCGTGGGGGGCAGGGATGCAGCTGACCTCCCTTAGAAACAAGTGGGGTCATGGAGTAGGTTTCCCTGTTCTTGATCATGGCCAGAGATGCTTTGGACTTTGTCAGGCAGTACCTGGGACAGGCAAGTCAGAAAGCACAGCAGTGAAGTGTGCTGGAGAGACAGCAGGCAGCCTGCATGGGCCGTTGGTCAACCCGTGTGGAGTGGGGCAAAGGGAAGCAGCATGAATTCAGTGAGTCCCTGTTGTTGACTGGGCTGTGTTCCTCACTTCATAATTTCATGACTCCTCATAAAACCCTCAATTGAAGGCTGGATGCGGTGGCTCAGCCTGTAATCCCAGTACTTTGGGAGGCTGAAACAAGAGGATCACCTGTGATCAGGAGTTCACGACTAGGCTGGCTAACATGGTGAAACTCCATCTCTACTAAAAATTCAAAAAAAATTAGCTGGGTGTGGTGGCACACGCCTGTAATCCCAGCTACTTGTGAGAAGGCGAAGTGCCTGAACCTGGGAGGCAGAGGTTGCAGTGAGGTTACATTCTTCTCTCATGCCATTGCACTCCAGCCTGGGCAACAGAGCAAGACACTGTCTCAAAAACAAACCAACCAACCCCTCATTTGAGAGGTGAGTAACTGACTCACAGAAGAGTGACTTGCCCCCATTTACCCATGCAGCGAGTGACAGCCTGGGGTGCCTGCAGCCCTCTTCCTTTCTGTACCAGTGCTTCTTAGAGACTTGAGCCACCTTTTGGGGCCACTGCCTGTACAGGTGCCCTAACTGCTGGGACATGTGGAAACACTTACTTTTGGGCCAGAAAAAAGGGCTAGCGTTCTCCAGGGTGCCCTGGCTCTTAACCATTTTTTCAGCAGATTATGAGAATCCCAGGAAGGCGGTCATTGGTTTAGTTAGTTGATCACTTCCAGAACTAACTTTGCAGCTAGTTTATCTTGGAGGGCTCATGAGGAAGTGACTGTTCAGAGTTCTGTGGACACCTGAAAAGGAATGGCTGGGGTGACAGTTCCACACCTGCTGCTTGAATGTTTTCCAGCCAGCAGTTGCTGTAGCCCTGCTCAGGGGATGCCCTGTCCAGGGTTTTATTTATTTTTCTAACGTTCATTGCAACACTCTTCATGCCTTTGCCTATGTTTTAGAGAGTGCTAGGGGAGGGGCGGCTGTGTACTGAGGCACAGTCGACATGCCCTCTGGGTGGATGAAAGTTTCAGGGCAACCCCTAGGAAGTGGAAGTTCTGAGGCCATCCCCAGGAGGTGAAGGTTCTGAGGCCACACCCCAGAGGCGACAGTTTGCTTTGGTGGTGTGCCCATTGACTGTCATCTCTCAAGGAGAAATCTGTCTTGGAGCACATAGTTAGAAGAACTTGCTCTGTAGGGAATGTTTGCTGAGGCAGGAGGCGAAAGGTTATATTTGCATTGCTGAAGGGCTAGGTAGGAGATGGGGAGCCAAGGAAGCAAGAGAAGAGAGAAAAAAACATCACCTCTTAGATAAATTGGGGTACTCAGTAACAATTCCCCACCCCCAAAGTCCCTCCCATCTCTGTAGGATCTGGGTGTCATATTCTGGCTACTTTCTTCTGAAAGTGGGGTGTAGTCATTGGCTATCAGAACAGAAGCAATCTACTTGGAGTTGGGAATATTCACAAGTACATGGACTTACAGATGATATTGGTTGCAGCATTATGGTGTGAGGTCTAGAATGGGGGTCCCCAGCCCTCGGGTTGCAGACCAGTGCCATTCTATGGCCAGTTAGGAACCAGGCCACACAGCAGGAGGTGAGGGGGTGAGGGGTGGGGGCTAGTGAGCGTTACCGCTGGAGCTCTGCCTCCTGTCAAATGAGCTGTGGCATTACATTTGCACAGTAGCACAAAACCTCTTGTGAACCGCACATGCAAGGGATGTAGGCTGTGCATTCCTCGTTAGAATCAAATGCCTGCTCTGAGGCGGAACAGTGTGATCCCCAAACCATCCTCTCTTCCTGTTCACCCTATCCTGTGGAAAAACTGTCTTCTATGAAACAAGTCCTTGGTGCCAAAAAGGTTGGGGACTGCTGGTCTAGAAGATCTCTGAAAGAGCCTGTCTTGTATTCCCATATTGAGGATGCAACAGCAGTGAGCTCCATAATGGAGGGATATGCCCGTCCCTGAAATCCAGGCCACTCTTACAAGTAGCTTTGCCACCAGCATGATCTGTACTGAATCAGGATGCTAACCATCGGTCTAGCGACAATGCTGGGTCAGACATAGCTGTAATTAGTTGGTACATACTTTTCAGGGCTATCAGAGACATTTCCCAAACTCTTAGTTATCATGCAAGTTCCCCACTGCCAATCAAAACCGGATATCATGACAGGTTGGCTAAGTATATATGTTTAACAGGCTATAGAAGGAGCGATGGGTACTCATAAAGGTGGTCATAAGCCTGTCCAGTTTTTGAGAATGGATCAGCCTAATTTTTTTTTTAATTTATTTTTTTTGAGACAAAGTCTCACTTTGTCGCCCAGGCTGGAGTACAGTAGTGTGATTTCTGCTCACTGCAACCTCCACCTCCTGGGTTAAGGTGATTTCCTTGCGTCAGCCTCCCAAGTAGCTGGGACTACAGGCGTATGCCACCACACCTGGCTAATTTTTTATTTTTATTTTTAGTAGAGACAGGGTTTTACCATGTTGGCCAGGCTGGTCTCGAATTCCTGACCTCAGGTGATCCACCTGCCTCATCCTCCCAAAGTGCTGGGATTACAGGTGTCAGCCACTGCACCCGGCGTAGTTAAATATTTATAGCTGTGTCTCATCCAGGAGGCGGCATTGTAGATAGGCTAGACCTTTGCCTGTGATAAGCCTCAGCACCCCAGGTCTACATGGTGTGGGATGGGTTCCTCTCACCTCTGCAAGCCACCAGTCAAGGTGAATTGTTTCCAGCCAGAGGGAGCTAGGGGTGCCTGCTGCTGAGAAGAGTAAAGCTGTAAGTGGCTGATGGTGTGAAAGGAAAATATCTTGGGCCCCTCAAGCTGAGAACTACTCTGGGCAAATCTGTCCTCCATTCTATTCAAAGTCATCCTTTTGCTCACTGAGATAGATGCGTATTCTGATTGCCTCCTTTGAAAAGGCTTATGAGAAACTCAAACAATGTAACCATTTGTCAAAGCTACCTTAGACCTGGAGGCCCCCTCCCTGCCTCTCTGGATGGAACTAGTGTACTTCTAACATATACTGATTGATGTCTCATGTCTCCCTAAAATGTATAAAACCAAGCTGTGCCCCAGCCATCTTGGGCACATATTGTCAGGACTTCCTGAGGCTGTGTCAGGGGTGTGCATCCTAAACTTTGGCAAATAAACTTCCTAAAATGATTGAGACTTGTCTCATCATTTTTCTTGACTGACAATAATTAGAAGAGTGAAGTTGGAGGTAGATAGGAAAAGAAATCAGGGCTCATACCCAAAGGCATACATTCACACAAACAAATGGTATACTTCCAAACAAAATCCCTGGTGGAAGGGCGGGGTGAGAGCCTGAATCCTCCACCCCTGTTCCAAAATGGATCCATAGACATCTGATTCCCATTTGAGCAGAGCTTCCGTGGTGCTGCATGACAGAGCAGATGCATTGTCATCTTGGACAAACACTGCCATTTTAAGTTTCCCTTGATTTAAAAACCACCTAAATCCAGCCCCCCAAAATCATCCTAATGGCTAATGCCATGACCGTAAATCACAAATGCCACCCACCGACCAGAAACATTCCAACCCTGAGATGAATCCCCTTCTAACCAGAAACATGCCAACTCTGAGATAAACTCCCCTTTGACCAGAAACATTCCAACTCTGTAATAAAACTTTCCTCCATCCAGAAGCAATCTGAATCTGAGATGAGTTCTCCATCTCTAAACCCTTAAATACCCTTAGTCTATGAAAGAGAACTCTCCTGATCTAAATTGGCCAGAAGCCCCTCTCAGGTTTATTCTCCAAAATAAACCTGTCTTTGACTGTTGAGCCACAGTTTGCTGTTTCTGTCTCCTTCCTTCCAGAACATAAAAACAAAAATGCTCAAATGATATTACTAGAAACCAAGTCCTAAGTACAGCAGGGCTTTAGCAACACCCTAAAAGAGGGTAGTTAGGGGCACTCCTGACCAGCTTAGCTCTGAAGTTTTCCAGGTTTTTTTTTTTTTTTTTCCAGAGTTCTTTCTTTGTATCAGCAAAGTGTTGAAGACAGCAAATATCACGCTGGGAGGCAAAAGGGAGGTGCCCCAAAAAGAAAAGCATTTTTGTGGCTCTTGGAAAATTCTCTAATGCTCCCATCTTGGGGTTCAGTAGCCACCAGCAGCTGGTACTCCCAGGCAACCTCATGCTTCGCCCAGTAGCGAAACAGTGGTCAGGCACAGGCCTACCTGTAGCGCTCAATGGTTTCCCGTACAGGCGACCAACATCATAACGGAAAGGTGGGTTAGTTGCTCACCACATACAGAGTCCAATTAACATGAATGAGGCCTGATACAAAGCAAGTGAATTTATTCCAAAGTGATTACAGCTTGGGGAAGATGTACAGATGCCCTGCTGTGTGGCTTCACTTTAGGAGCAGAAAGCAGGCATTTTTATAAGGTAAGGGAGGAAATGAGCAAGGGCAGGGGGTTTCCTGCTAAGTTGATGTTTCAGCTATGGCACAGCTGAGTTGGCGCTTTCCTTGGCAGAAGTAAGTTATAAAAGTGGCCACATAGGCATGCTTTCAAATGCCTGCCTGGAGGGTAGAAGTTCTCTGGCAAGCATGCTTTGGTTTGCAAATCCACTGTGTGCTCTCCAGGGAGATCTGTCTTGGAGCATAAAGTTAGAAGAACTTGCCCTGTAGGGAATGTCTGGTGAGACAGGAAGTAAAAGGTTATATTTGCACGTCTGAAGGACTAATTGGGAAACGGGGAGCCAGCTAAGCCAGACAGGTGGGAAACAAGTAATTAAACCATTGTGAAGTCTGTGAGACAGATCTCAATCAGTTTAGACAGTTTACTTTGCCAAGGTTAAGGAGGCACTGTGACACAGTATCAGGAGATCCTGATGATGGGTGCAGATCCTGATGATAGGTGGTACAGGGTACCACCTATCAGGGTACAGCTTGCTTTTATACATTTTAGGGAGGTATAATATACCCATCAATATGGGTAAGATCTACCTTAGCTCAATCTGAAAGGGTCATAGGTAGATTTAAAATTTTTCTGATTGACAATTGGTTGAAAGAGTTATCAGTAGAAAGGAATGCCTGGGTTCTGATAAGGGATTATAAAGACCTAGATTTTCTGTAGATGAGCTTCCAAGTAGCAAGATTAGAATAGACTGTAAATGTTTATTATCAGACTTAAGGTCCACGGTGGTGGTAGTGTTGGACAGGTATTGAGGAAGGAGACTCTTAATCCTCTTAAGCTTCTAAGAGTTCTTCCCCTTAGACTTCTACAGTGCTTTTCAATAGGAGAAGTAAAGGCTGGCAGACCCAGGTGCCACCCTTAATCGCACTCCTGTTGGTGGCAGGCATGATATGGAGGAATCTTTCCAGAAGGCACTGTTTTTACTTAAACACAATCACACCCCCACCTAAGTCACATACTCCATGCCTACTTCATAGATCAAGATCCTTTCACATGTAATTTCTAGAGTTGTAAGCCTTTAAAAGGGCAAGTATTTTCTTTGTTAAGGGAGCTCGGTGGTTAGGCATCTATGCCACCGCAGCTCCCGGACGAATAAATCACCACTTCCTTCCCATTTTGGTGTTCCAGAGATTTGTTTCATGGCCTTTCCTGCTTAAATATAATGAGGCATGTCCTACCTCCTCCTCCATCATGGTCTGAAATAGATGTCCAGGTTAACTCTAGAATGTCCTTGGTTGAGAGGAGGGATCTGTTCACATGTCTGAGGGGAAGGCTTAGATGTGTTTTTGGTTTACATGACTCTAGAAGAATGGGGGTACTTGGTTACCCTCTGAAGTACCTAAATGACCCTACCAGGGTCCATGTGATTGGTCTTGCCCCTCTACCATTTCCTCTCTCTCTCACCACTTTTCCACTCCTCCTTGCTTTTTGCTCTGGGCAAGTTAACTTCTGTGCTGTTCTTCCAGCAGGGCAAACCACTCCCTACCCAGGTGCCTTTGCACTTGCTGTTGCTTTAGATATTTACAGTTCCTTGACCTTTCAGGTTGTTAAAACTCTCTCTGAATGAAGAGGCCCCTCCAAACAGGCTTTGTGTGAGCAACCTGGCTGTTTATTCACCCAGATGTGGGCGGGCTGAGTCTGAAAAGCGTCAGCAGAGGGTGGTGGGATAGGAGTTGGTTTTATAGGTTTGAGTTAGGCAGTGGAAAGTTACAGAAGTTACAGTTTAGGGTGGTTTTTTGCAAGCTGGGAGGGGGTTGTAGGGTCTGGAGTCACGAGGTTGACCAGGGTCATTTACAAAGTCCAGTTACCTTATCAGTTGAGGCGGCAATAGGAAACAATAGAAGAGAGTCTCCAAGTTAGTTAGGCACTGCAGGTGTTGATCATTCCCATTTTTGTAGTCTTCCAGTTACTTTAGACTTTATAGTTCTAGGAACTCATCTGCAGTGTATGTGCAGGTCACAGAGGTTACCATGACCTCGATGGCACAGTCACTTGGCCCAAAGGACCTTACACAGGTCATTATTCAAACATGAGCTTCTCAGTGAGGACTTTACCGACGCCATAAACATTTCCTTCCTGTAGCACTGCTGCCTTTTCTTGCTTTATTTTCTGTAACACTTACCCATCTGTTATACCACATAATTTTACTTAACATGTTGCCAGTTTAATTCTCCTAGAATTTAAGCTTCTGAAGTAGGATATGTTTTTTGTTGCTGGAGAAGAGAGCAATAAAAGGTGCTCAAAAATATCCATTGAATAAATCGATGAATGGCTGGCGTCTTCAGTGCAATGCCTTTAAGGTCCAGTTACGCAACACAAATGTATGAAGCAACAGTATTTAAAACAGTAGAGGGGGAAGAATAGAGGCATGCATACCCTTCCTAAGCACATTGATTTTAAAACAGCAGCAGTGGCCATCACAAACAGTCCCAGCTAAACAAACCTTGCCTGTGTATTACAAGTTGGCATAGTATTTACCAGACCAGCAGATGTCTGACGCCTGGAGCTGCACAGACTTGCTGACAATAAATGGTTTTGGCAAGGTGTGGTGGCTCATGCCTCTAATCCTAGCACTTTGGGAGGCCCAGGTGGGAAGATTGCTTGAGCCCAGGAGTTCAAGCCCAGCTGGGCAATAAAGTGAGACCCCCACCTCTATAGAAAAGTCATCCAGGCCTGGTGACATACGCCTGAAGACCCAACTCTCCAGAGGCTGAGGCAGGAGGATCATTTGAGCCCAGAAGTTGAAGCTGCAGTAGGTTATGATTGTCATGCCACTGTATTCCGGCTTGGGCAACAGAGCAAGACTGTGTCTCAAAATAAAATAAAAGGCTCTATGGAGAGATGCCTATGGTTTTCTTTGAGGAATCGTCTAAGAAGTTTTGTGACACCTGTCACTTTGCCCATTCTAAAGACATTATAGGGACGTTGTTCATTTTATGTAAAAGAAAAAAAGAAAAAAAAAGAAAAACTTTCTTGAGTTGGCATCAGGTCACATATGTGTTTCTCAAGCAGTTTTTTTTTTTTTTTTTGAATCAGACCCTCAGATTTATGTTACTCATAGTTTTTTTGTAAGCTAGAACATTTATAGTTGAATTTATGGCACACACTTTGTTAACTCATTTATGCCAGAGGTTGTGATTTTTTTGAATTGTAGATGTGTGAAAAATCAGACCTTGGTAATGACCTTGAGCAGTAGGATATAAATGTCACATGCTTAGCATTCCAGTAATGGAACACCAGGCATAAGTGGCTTAAGGGCATAAGAGTTCTTGGTATATGTTTTTGTATTAGCCACATTGCTGATTTCATTTTGTATCCTGTCCCTTTTGATAAAAGAAAAACTTCAGCTGAATTAAATGTAAAGGAGTTTAATTGAGCAATCAATGATTTGTAAATCAGGCAGCCCTCAGAATCACAGCAGGTTCACAGAGTCTGTAGCACAGCCACATGGTGGAAGAAGATTGATAGACAATAAAAGGTAAATGATGTACAGAAATTGGAAGTGAGGTACAGAATGACTGGATTGGTTACAGTTCAGCATATGCCTTATTCGAACACAGTTTGAACACTCAGCAGTGTATGAATGGTTGAAGTATTCAGCTGCTGCTTGTCATACTTGGATTGGCCAAGATGTAGCTATCATTACAGGCTAAGACTCCTCAGTTAGGTTTTCAATTTTTTTCTGTTATATGTAAATTTTCAGTGCCACAAAAGAAGTAGTACTCAAATATCAGTTTCCTCAGCAAGGCTATTTATTTCTATAAAAGGTGCATCTCATAGATGGAGCAATGGTGAGCACATACCTGGACAAGGAAGGGGAAGGGGTTCTTATTCCTGTTGCAGGTAGCCGCTACTGCTGTGTTGTTCCCCGATTGGCTAGGGTTAGATGGCACAATCTAAGGTAATTCGAATTGACTATTTTAAAGAGATCAGGGGTATGAGCTGGAGTGGTGGGTTGGGTAGTTTGGCGGGAAGGATGGTTATGGAACAGGTCAGAGCAGGTGACTGGGGGCGATTCAGGTCAAAGCAGGTGAGCAGGGGAACAGATGTGAACTACTGATTACAACTGGTGGGAAAGTTTGTTTACTGAAACTAGAGACAAGAGGGCCAAGAGAACCAGGAAGTTAAACTTGAAAATGGAGAATTAAAGAATACGAGAGCTGAACATCTGACATACTGATTTTTTTGAAGAGAAATTGGGAGTTCACTATATCTAACATGTGTTAAGGTAGGTTACAATTCATCCACAAACATTCAAATATAGAAGTATGATGTCTTTGGGCCATATTTAGTTTTCTTTAATACTTTTGTTCCTTTTTCTGATCTTTCTTCTAATTTTTGTTGTCTTAGTATATTTTATGTATATTTTAGTTAAATCTTCTTTTTAGATAAGCTTGGATGTAAGTGAATTAACTGAATGAATACTAAGTTGCTCAGACTCAAGAAATGGAAGATGCCCAGAGGAAATAGTTACCTTCCTTTTTACCCCTTCCCTCTCTTGTTCTCCCTCCCTTCCCGCCTCCTCTTCTCTCTCTCATTTTTAACTAATGCCCTGCAACTCAAAGGTATCACATGCTGTGATCATCACTGGAAATTGAGAGAGTATTAGAAGTGAGAGAGAAATGTGACTGGGATCTGAGTGGGAGGAGAGGAGCTGGAAGAGGCTAAAGAGGAAGGTGGATACAGTGGTGAGAAAGGGATTGTGCATGACACAGCTTTTTCTGTTTTCTTTCCTTAATTTTTTATTTTATTTTATTTTATGATGGAGTCTTGTTCTGTTACCCAGGCTGGAGTGCAGAGTGCATTGGTAGGATCTCGGCTTACTGCAAGCTCTGCTTCCCAGGTTCAAGCGATTTTCCTGCCTCAGCCTCCCAAGTAGCTGGGATTACAGGCACCTGCCACCACACCCGACTAATTTTTGTGTTTTTAGTGGAGGTGGGGTTTCACTATGTTGGCCAGGATGGTCTCCAACTCCTGAGGTCAAGTGATCCACCCTCCTCGGCCTCCCAAAGTGCTGGGATTATAGGCATGAGCCATCACAGCCGGCCAGACATACTTTTTTCCATAGCAGACCCCAGCAGTACAAAAATTTTTCCCATAATGACCTGGTTGACCATAGGCACTGTGTGCGCATGTGTTGAAGGAAGTGTAGCTTCCTATTAGGTTGTCTGGGAATGTCTGCTGTGCTTTTCCTCATGGTGCATATGGATGGGGGGGCCTGTGCAGCGGTGACTGCCTACACCATCCCAGGAAGACACTCACTCATTAATGACTCCCATAGGCCCTCCCATTGTTCATTTCTCAGGAGCGTCCAATGGAAAGTCATTGGACTCCCATTGTTCATTTCTCAGGAACTTCATGTTTGTGGTTAGAGCAAATTCAGCTGCATGTCCTGCCATGATCTAGGTGTATGCAGTTGTGAAACTGACAGCAACCCTGACGCCAGGGGTAAAGAGTCCAGTGGAGTTAACACAGGAGAGGCAATAATTGCTGCTAATCTGACTCTATCTACACAGTAAAATCCCTCATATCTCCCCAGCTTCTGTGCTCTGCTAATGCGTTTATTGTGAGCACAAGGTAAATATTTAATCTTTGCTCCGTTATCTTCCTCAGTATCTGTATTTATTCTAATACATTGCTTCCAGGTTCACTGAAACCGATAAATGTTCCTCTGTTCAGGGGTATAGCCCCTGTACTTTCCTGACGTCTGGAAGCCCTGTTTTGTTTGTTTTGTTTTGAGACAGAGTCTTGCTCTGTCACCCAGGCTGGAGTGCACTGCGACCTCCACCTCCTGGGTTCCAGCAATTCTCCTGCGTCAGCCTCCCGAGTAGCTGGTGCCACCATGCCTAACTCATTTTTGTATTTTTAGTAGAAATGGCGTTTCACCATGTTGGCCAGGGTGGTCACAAACTCTTGGCCTTAAGTGATCCACCTGCCTCAGACTTCCAAAGTACTTGGATTACAGGCATGAGCCACCATGCCTGGTCTGGAAACCCTTTATGACACTTAGTGGCAATTGTATGGCTCTCATCTGCCTGTAAACTCTTCTCAGCTTAGATGAATCATTATATTACTTTTTCTGTCTAGTTTATCTTCCTGCTTTCATTAAACATGTGTGTGCATGTACACACACCCCTCCGATTTCAAATAGCAGCCCCCAGAGTATGATGTCCCACCAGCCTACTCAAGTTCTGTCTTTCCTTTTTGCAGGTAGCTAAGTAAACTAGTTTAATGGTGTTAGTCAGTTTCCTTGTGGCCAGAATTTAGTCCTCAAAATACTTTTTTTGAGACAGGTGCTCACACTATTACCCAGGCTAGAGTGCAGGGGCACAATCATGGCTCACTGACGCCTTAGTCTTCCAGGTTCAAGTGATTGTCCCACCTCAGCCTCCCAAAATCTGGGACTACAGGTGTGGGACCCAACGTCTGGCTATTTTTAAACTTATTTTAAAAAATAGAGTTGGGATCTAGTATGTTGCCAAGGCTGGTCTCAAACTTCTCACCTCAAGTGATCCATCCTCCTGCCTCCATCTCCCAGAGTGCTAGAATTACAGGGGAGTCCCTGCACCCTGCCCAGTAAAAAATAATTATCAAGTACCTACTACATGCTACATACTGTTCCAGGCCCTGGGGATACAGCAGCCAAGAAAAGAGGCCAACCCTGCCCTCACGGAGCAAATTTTGCAGTGAAGAGAGACAGGCAGTAAACAAGGAAATACATGAAGATAAGTGTTTCAGAGGTAACTGATAAACTAGTAAAGGGGATAAGGCGTGTATGTGTGTGGGTGGAGGGATGTAATTTTAAAGTGAGTAATCAGGCTGGGTATGGTGGCTCACACCTGAAATCCCAGCACTTTGGGAGGCCAAGGTGAGTTGATCCTTTTGAGCTCAACAGTTCAAAACCAGCCTGGGCAACATAGCTAAACCCCATACAAATGGAAAACATTTATCTGGGCATGGTGGTGCATGCCTGCAATCCCAGCTACTCAGGTGGCTGAGGCATGAGAATAAAAACCTCAGGAGGTAGAGATCTCAGTGAGCCAAGACTGTGCCACTGCACTCCAGCCTGGGTGACAGAGTGACACTGTCTTAGGAATAATAAATGAATAAATAAATAAAATTAAAGTGAATAATCAGAGCTGGGTATGGTGGTACGATGCACTAGTGGTCTCAGCTACTTGAAAGGCTCAGGTAGGAGGATTACTTGAGCCCAGGAGTTCAAGGCTACAGGAAGCTCTGATCATGCCATTGCCCTCTAGCCTGGGCAACAGAGCAAGACCCTATCTTAGAAACAACAGAAATTGTGAGTGGTCAGGGAAGGTTCTGCTGTGAAGGTGACGTTTGGGTAACAATGTGAAGGAGTGAGACATTTGGATAACTGGGGAAGACCGTTTATTTCGTGGGAGCACATGTGTGTGCAGAGGCCTGAAGAAGGTGCTGGTAGGGCAAGAATAGCCAAGAGACCCATCACTGGACCCGATGGCGGGAGGAGTAGAAGAAAACTTTCAAGAATTGGAAGAGATGGAGGGCAGGTCATGTAGGGCCTTACAAAGAATTTGACTTTGGCTGAGATGGGAGCCATTAGAAGGTTGTGAGCAGAGGAGCGATGTGATCTGTCCTCTCTTTAAGCGTGTTCCCTGTAGCTGCCTTGTGAAAAACAGCCAGAGATGAGGCTAGAAGCAGGGAGCCCAGTTAGATGGTGGCATGACCTCAGGACAGTGAGGTTTGGTAGGAGGGGTAATATTTCCAGTGTCAGAAGAAGAAACTTGAACTTGACTTGGTGTAAAGGAATAAGTCATGGAAGACGAGGGTGGATTGGAAACTTAAATAATCAGAAATGCCTGTTGTGTTCCCTGTAGTAATAGAAGGGTGTGTGTGTGTGTGTGTTTGCAAACTTGCCTTAAGATAATATTTTAGGATATTGCCTAAAAGGCATGTAGAGCCCATCTAGCCCAACCCTTTAGGTTTGAGAAGGAAACCAGGGCTGGGTGCGGTGGCTTACTCCTGACTCCCAGCACTTTGGGAGGCCGAGTTGGGTGAATCACCTGAGGTCAGGAGTTCAAGACTAGCCCGGCCAACATGGCAAAACCCTGTCTCTACTAAAAATATAAAAATTAGCCAGGAGTGGTGGCAGACACCTGTAATCCCAGCTACTTGAGAGACTAAGACATGAGAATCGCTTGAACCTGGGAGGTGGAGGTTGCAGTTAGCCAAGATCACACCACTGCACTCGAGGCTGGGTGACAGAGCAAGACTCCATCTCGAAGCAAACGAAAAAGGAAACCAGGGCCCAGAGGGAGGAGAGGGGCCTTCTGGCCTTAGGTTATACGATCGGTGCCACATAGAGCTGTGGACCAGACCTCTGGTGTGAGCCCAACTGGGGCCCGGGCCATGCCACACCAGTGACTGTCTGAATAGTGCTTTCGCCTCACTGTCAGCTTTCCAATGGCCTCTAACATGGCAGCTTGGGAAGAGCAGTGAGTTCTGCATCAGGAGGTCAGAGTTCTAATTCCCTTCTGCCCTTTCCTGAGGTTCCCAGACCCTCTCAGAGTGGCAATTTCCATGTAGTGAAATGAAGACATTGGCTTAGAGCCCATGGGTTTCTCTTCTGCTTTGACCACGTGAATCATATTTTTGTAAAGCCCTCTTGTACATGTTAACTCATTGAATCTTTTTTTTTTTGGAGGTGGAATCTTGACCTGCCACCGAAGCTGGAATGCAGTGGCGTGACCTTGGCTCACTGCAATCTCTGCCTCCGGGGTTCAAGTGATTCTCCTGTGTCAGCCTTGTGAGTAGTAGTAGGTGGATTACAGGCACCTACCACCATGCCCAGCTATTTTTTGTATTTTTAGTAGAGACGGGGTTTCACTGCGTTGACCAGGCTGGCCTTGAACTCCTGACCTTGTCATCTGCCCACCCCAGCCTCCCAAAGTGCTGGGATTACAGGCGTGAGCCACCATGCCCAGTCAACTCATTGAATCCTAAACTCAACTGTGAGTGTAGATGGACGAGATGTTACTTGATGTTACAGATGAGGGAATTAGTTTGAAAAAGAATTAAGTGACTTTTTCCTGGGGTATTCAGTGAATAAAAAGCAGAACCCAAGTTTTTGAATTGTTCTTCCGATGCCTTTCCACTATCCTACACCACTGAAAGAAAATGCTTTCCCTTTAGCTATCTGTTTATTCATCCAAATTTCTTCCAAATGAGATCGATCTACACCTAAGAAGGGATTAGCATGGGTTTGAATGTGAGGAGGGGACTCGACAGTGGGGTTAAAGAAAAGAGAGGAAGATAAGGGAAACAGGCCTTGTGGAGAAAATGAGTCTCTTGGCTCTCCGGCTTTATGGCTGTGTTCTTGTCCAGTCTGTACATCTGACCCTGTTGACGTGCCATTGTTGGTTACTCGGCTTGTATCCATTAAATTCGATGGAAAAATATATGCATGATGTCATCACAACCTTGTTAAATAACGTCTCCCTCATTGAAATACACTGCCATTGTCTTTTGATACGACAGAGTAATTCAGTTGGGGAAAAATGCAATGCAAGAATAAATTGAAGGCGGGGCGCCGTGGCTCACACCTGTAATCCTAGCACTTTGGGAGGCCAACACGGGCAGATCACCTGAGGTCAGGAGTTTGAGACTAGCCTGGCCAACATAGAGAAAACCTCGTCTCTACTTAAAAAAAAAAAAAAAAAAAAAAACTTGTTTGGTGTAGTGGTGCAAGCCTGTTATCCCAGCTACTTGGGAGGCTGAGGCAGGAGAATCAGTTGAACCCTGGAGGTGAAGGTTGCAGTGAGGCATGATAGTGCCGCTGCACTCAGTCCAGCTGGGATGACAGAGTGAGATTCAGTCCCCCCTGTCCCCCAAAAAAAGAAAGATTGTAAGTATTATTAGGTGTTACTTGCAAACCAACTTCTTGGTTCAATTAATTTTAGAATGTAGTCAAACTTCACAATCGGGACTTCTTGGTACGAGGAATATGAGCTTTAGTTGACTAACCTGGAAGCCAAAGAACGCAGTTTTGACCTGGCGCCTCTTACGGATTCGGGGGCTGGTCTATTACTTGGGGTATACATTTCCTGTTCTTTAGCAAAGGAATCAGGTTCTTCTTTCTTCCACTTAGGGCAGAATTCTTTGCAGACAGAGAAATACTGTTAATATTTTTGGCATTTTGAGGGTAGGACACAGAATGAGGTTAACTTGAAATAATCTTCTCTGGGCAGTAAATTGTGAATTTTGCTGTTGGAAAATTCAAATTGAAATGCAAAGCAAAAACTAGCAGGTAACCAATAATAGACTATTGAGGGAATGGTCAAGAAACTGGGTTATGCTCAGGGAGAGTATTAAGCTGGATCCACATCTCACATTGTTGGCCAAGATAAATTCCAAATGGATTGATGATTTAAGTGTAAAAACTGAAGTTACAAAAGTACTAGAAGACATGGGAGAATATCTTCCTCCCATACTCCCTTTCCTACAGAGTTACTTGCCAAGGGAGAATTTCTTTATATGCTTAGAATGGAGAAGACCTTTCTAGCCATGACTCAAAAGCTGGAATCTAAAATAGAAAGCATATAAATTTGACCACATTACAAACAGACCAAAATCTCTCCACTTGGCAAAACAAAATATATACTATAAGAAAAGGTAAAAAGCAAATGGCATAGCTGGGTGCAGTGGCTCACACCTGTAATCCTAGCACTTTGGGAGGCTGAAGTGGGAGAATTGCTTGAGGCCAGACTGGGCAAGATGGCAAGACCCTGTCTCTAACAAAAAGAAGCAAATGGCATCGGGGGAAACATAGCTGCAACTTATCATAGAGTAAGGAAGAAGAGCTAATCTTCCAAATACAAAAGAGAGCTACAAAGAAGAAAAGAACCAAAACTCCCAAGAAAGAAGTGCAAATAATATTAACAAGGCCAGGAATGGTGCCTTATGCCTGTAATCCCAGCCTTTTGGAGGCTGAGACGGGAGGATCTCTTGAGACCAGGAGTTTAAGGCCAGCCTGCGTAGCATAGCAAGACCTTGTCTCTACAAAAAATTTAAAAAATTTTAACCAGGTGTGGGACTAAAAAAAGTCCCAGCTACTCAAAAGGCTGAGGTGGGAGGATAGTTTGAGCCCAGGAGGTTGAGGCTGGGGTGAGCTATTATAAGAACACTATGTATACCCCAGCCTGGCTGACACAGGGAGACCCTGGCCTCAAGTGATGCTCTCTTTGTGGTCGGCCCAAGGTGCTCGGGTTATAGGCATGAGCCACTGTGGCAAGCCTGGCGTTGCCTTATTTGATCATGATTTGAGCAGTTGGCCATCTATGATTAGCTGAAACTTGGTGATTGGCATAAGAGCAGGTTATAGTCTGTTTATACAACCAGTTAGGTTACAGTTTATGATGATGGAGGCAGCTGTAAGCTAAACATTTTATTACTATTTTGAAACAAGGTCTTGCTCCATCTCCCAGGACTGTGGAGTGCAGTGGCATAGTCACAGCTCAACTGCAACCTGAACCTCCTGGGCTTAAGTGATCCTCCCACCTCAGCCTCCTGAGTAGCTGGGACTACAGGCATGTGCCATCACAACTGGCTAACTATTATTTTTTTGTAGAGGTGAGGCCTCACTGTGTTGCCCAGACTGGTCTCCAATTTCCAGACTCAAGTGATCCTCATACCTCAGCCTCCTGAGGTATGAGGTTTCTTTAGTAGAGATGAGGTTTCACTATGTTGTCCAGGCTGGTCTTGAACTCCTGGACTCAAGCAGTCCACCTGCCTCAATCTCCCAGAGTGCTGGGATTACAGGCTTGAGCCACCATGCCCAGGCTGACAATATCTATCAGAGTTACAAATGCACCAGTGGTTCGTCACAGTAGTCTCTTTTCTAGGGGCTTATTCTACATATATATGTGATTTCATATGAAATCATGTATATGAAAACATTCATTGTATCTTTGTAATAATGAAAGATTAGACACAACTTAAATGTTCTTTAACAGAAAAAAATCTAGCCACGGTAAGCAGATACAGTGGAAAACTATGTAGCTGTAGATGTTTAAAGATGTCCAAAACATATTGTTAACTAAAAGTCAAACCCAACCCTCATCAAAGTGGGGAAAACAGTGTCCTTATATCTTAGGTACAAGAAAAGATGCGAAGTGGCAGTGATAAGAATATATTTGCTGGCTGGGCATAGTGACTCACACCTGTAATCCCAGCACTCTGGGAGGCCAAAGCGGGCAGATCACCTGGGGTTGGGAGTTCGAGACCAGCCTGACCAACATGGAGAAACCTCGTCTCTATTAAAAATACAAAATTAGCCAGGCCTGGTGGCATGCACCTGTAATCCCAGCTACCCGGGAGGCTGAGGCAGGAGAATCACTTAAACCCCAGAGGCAGAAGTTGCAATGAGCTGAGGTTGTGCCATTGCACTTGAGCCTGGGCAGCAAAGGCAAAACATCTCAAAAAAAAAAAAAAAAAAAAGAAAAGAAAAAAAGTATATATTTGCTTGAGCCCAGGAGTTTGAGGTTAGAGTAAGCTATAGGCTATGATTGTGCCACAGTACTCCAGCCTGGGTGGCAGAGCAAGACCTGTGAATCAATAATAAATAATCTTAAAAAATACAGAGAAATACATATAAAATTAAAAAATAAATTGGCCTGGAGTAGTAGCTTACGCCTGTAATCTCAGCACTTTGGAAGGCCGAGGTGGGCAGATGCCTTGAGGTCAGGAGTTTGAGACCAGCCTGGCCAACATGGTGAAACCTCGTCTCTACTAAAAATACAAAAATTAGCTGGACATGGTTGTGTATGTCTGTAGTCCCAGCTACCTGGGAGGCTGAGGTAGGAGAATTGCTTAAACCTGGGAGGTGGAGGTTGCTGTGCACTCCAGCCTGGGGGAGAAAGTGAGACTCAGTTAAAAAAAAAATACAATAATAAATAAATGTATCCTTATGTGCATTTAAAACATTTTGGAAGGATACATAGCAAACCAATAAAAGTGGTTTTACATCAGGGAGGATGTAGGAAGTGGATGGTGAAAAAAAGGGTAAGTGGCAGCAGGATTTTTCACTGTATACCCTCATAAGACACCTTTTGGTGAAATAGACATAAGGAAAAGAATAGAAAAGATAGTGCTTTGCTAAAGAAATTATTAAGTGAACCCTATAAAGCCATTATCCAGATCAGTAAACGGAACACTGCATAGCTGGCCATGGTGGTTCATGCCTGTAATCCCAGCACTTTGGAGGACTGAGGCAGGAGGATCACTTGAGGCCAGGAGTTTGAGAACAGCCTGGGCAACACAATGAGACCCCATTTCTACATATTAGCCAGTGTGGTGGTGCCCCACTGCACCTGCAGTCTCAGCTACTTGGGAGGCTGAGGTGGAAGGATCGCTTGAGCCTGGAGTTAGAGGTTGCAGTGAGCTCTGATTACACCACTGAAGTCTAGCCTGTGCTACAGAGTGACACCCTGTCTCGAAAAAGAAAAAAGAACACTTTATCACCCCATAAACCCTGTCCTATATCACAACCTCTCCCCAAAGGTAACCAATATCCTGTCTTAGGGTCATCACCTCCTTGCTTTATAGGTCTGTCACCTAGAAATGCAAATCCAAAGACCATTTGTTACATGTCACATCACTAGATTCCTGTTGAATGTCCTTTTGTAATGGTTTCTTTTTGCCTAACATTTTGGGGGTTAGATTGATCCACGTTGTCTACAGCTGTGGTTTGTTCATTTTTATCACTGGGTACTCTCGTGTGAATATGCTATAATTTATATATCGGTTCTATTGTTGATGAACATTTGGGTTGTTTCTTGTTTTGGGCTATTTATGATAAGGGTGCTTCAAATGTATTTTTGTACATGTGTCTTGGAGAATAAGTACACACATTTCTGGTGGTTATATACCTGGGAGTGGAATTGCTGCGTCTCAGAGTGTGAATCTCTTTGATTTTGATAGTTGCTGCCAAGCTGTTTTCAAAGTGGCTGTGCTAATTTATACTCACAGCAGCAGTGTGCTAGAGTTTGTATTACTGCACATCTCCAACACTTGGTTTTGTTGGTCTTTTATGCGTTTATCCTGACTGGTCTGTAATGGTATCTCATTGTGGTTTTAACTTACATTTTCCTGATTACTAATGAGGTTGAGTATATTTTTATGGTTTTTGGCTATCTGAATTTTCTCTCATTAAATGCTTGTCGCTTTCCATATTTTCTTAGCTTCCCTTTTTTGCACTGAAAAAAGGAACGTTCCTTTTCCCCCATGGAACTCTGCTTGATAAAGTGTTTTGTGATATGTATTGCAAATATCATCTCCACCTCTGGCTAGTCTTTCTATTTTCATTCTTTTACTCTCACCCTTTTACCTAATGATATATACATACTGTTCTTTTAAGATATATCCCAAAAATCTTTTCATTATCTGTACATAATGCCTTTTAATAAAACAGTTGCGTTGCATTCGATGAATGTGGAAGTTTCTATTACTTGGCTATTGTAAACCATGCTTTAATTAAAAAAAAAATCTTTATAGTAACATATTTTTAAATACGTTCAAGTATTTCTATAGGAAAAATTCCTAGAAATGATATTGTAGGTCAGAGAGTAGGTAAGGGTGTTATTTTGATAACAAGGGTCACATTATTTTCCACAGATGCTCTCTCCTTGCCTGATTACCTGTTTCTGCACAGTTGGATCTGTGTGACTCTGTCTAACTTTCATTTTTTCTTCTTTTGGAGACAGAATCTCGCTCTGTTGCCCAGGCTGGAGTGCAGTGGTGTGATCTCGGCTCACTGCAACCTCTGCCTCCCAGGTTCAAGCGGTTCTCGTTCCTCATCCTTTCGAGTAGCTGGGATTACAGGCACCCATCATCATGCCTGGCTCATTTTTTGTATTTAGTAGAGACGAGGTTTCGCCATATTGCCCAGGCTGGTTTCAAACTCCTGCATTCAAATGATCTGCCTGTCTTGGCCTCTCAAAGTGTTGGGATTCTAGGTGTGAGCCACTGTACCTAGCTCTAGAGACTTTTATTTTTCCAAATCTAATAATCAATAGATGGTACCTCAATGTAGTTTAAACATGTTAGGGTTATGGGGATATTATTGACAGAAAAGAAACTGTACATATTTAAAGTGTACAACTTGATAAGTCTTGATATAGGTACACACTTGCAAAACCATCACCACAGTCAAGGTAGTGAACATACTCATTATCCCCAAAGGTTTCCTCCTGCCTATTTGTAATCACTTCCTCTTTGCTCTCTCTCACCCCTCCCCTCTCTAAACAACTAATGATCTTCTTTCTGTCGCTATAAATAAGTTGGCTTTTTCTAACGTCTTTATCCACTTAACTATTGATGGACATTTGGGTGGTTTTCAGGTTTTTTTTTTTTTTTTTTAAACTCTTACAATAAAAGCTATTCTGAGTATTCATTTTCAAGTCTTTTTATTTTTTATTTTTTATTTATTTTTTTATTTTTTTATCTCAATGTAGTTTTGATTTGCATTTCTCTAATGACCAGTTCAAGTCTTTTTAAAGACATACGTTTCCTTGTCTCTGGGGTAAATACCTAGGAGTGGAATGGCTGGATTATATAAGGTGCCTCACTTTTTAAGAAACTGCCAAAGTGTTGTTCAGGGTAGCTATATTATTCTTCATTCCTATCAGCACAGTATGAGAGTTCCAGTTTCTCCACATTCTTAGCACTGCTTGGTATGCCCAGTTTTTGTAATTTTGATCATTTAAATATGTGTGTAGCAGGCCAGGCCCAGTGGTTTGTACCTGTAATCCCAGCACTTGGAAAGGCCAAGGCGGGTGGATCACTTGAGCCCAGGAGTTCAAGACCAGCTTGGCCAACGTGGTGAAACCCCGTCTCTACTAAAAATACAAAAATTAGCTAGGTGTAAGCACGCCCATAAACCCAGCTATTCAGGAGGCTGAGGCAAAAGAATTGCTTGAACTCAGGAAGCAGAGGTTGCAGTGAGCTGAGATTATGCCACCGTGCTCCAGCCTGAGCAACAGAGTGAGGCATTGTCTCAAAAAAAAATAAATAAATAAATATTTTCTTTGGTAAACTGCTGATTTGAGGCTGGGCGCAGTGGCTCACACCTATAATCCAAGCACTTTGGAGGCCAAGGCGGACGGATCACCTGAAGTCAGGAATTCAAGACCAGCCTGACCAACATGGTGAAACCGCGTCTTTTTAAAAAAAAAAAAAAAAAAAAAAAAAAAGAGAAAAAACTGCTGATTTGACTCTTTAGACCACTTTTAAGTAGGGTGATTTCTTAATGCTTAGTTTTAAGAATTATTTGTTTTCTGAATATAAGTCCTTTATAAATATGTATTTTGCCAAGATTTTCCCTCTAGTGGCTGTTGAGTCCAAAGCTCATACTGCTCACCACATGACAGTCAATCAGTTAAGGGATAAAGTGTTGGGGTAAGGAAAGTGATTTTATTTGGAAAGCCAGCAAACCGAGAAGATGGTGGACTAGTGTCCTAAAGAACCATTTAAAAGGCATGAATCTTACGCTTCTTTTCATATTGAGGAAGTGGGACCAAGCATGGAGTTGAGGTCAGGAGGTGACAGATGATCGTGGACAGCTGGGCATCTGACAAGAGCCAGAGGGGACTGCATGACTTCTTTGTTCTTGGTCAGATCATAGTGCTCCTATAAGTTTTGGGGTTTTTTTTTGTTTTTTTGTTTCCCCTCCAAGATGGAGTCTCACTCTGTCTCCAGGCTGGACTACAACAGTGCAATCTCAGTTCACTGCAACCCTAACTCACTAGTTCAAGCGATTCTCCTGCCTCAGCCTCCCAAGTAGCTGGGATTACAGGCACACGTCACCATGCCCAGCTAATTTTTGTATTTTTAATAGAGATGGGGTTTCAC
>CAUYLG010075605.1:0-61104 GCA_963573385.1 Cacajao melanocephalus
TTTTTCTGTTTCTTAGTTTTCCTTTGGTGGATGCCCCTTCCCCACAGAGCTAGGCCTTCCCGGGTTCAGCTGTGCTTACTGTGAAACTCTCAGTCCTCAGTGCTTCCAATTGCTGTTCTCCTTGTGGGGATGGGACCAGCCTAGCCCGACTCAAAGGGCACCCAGTCACGTATACTCCACACTGAGAAGCGCCGTGCCACGCCGGGGCGCCAGCAAAACAGCTGCACCGGCCAAAAGAGTCACACTGTTGACCCATGTGGCTCCTCTGCCAGGAATCTCCCAGTTTGTGGGCAACAGAAATTCGTCTGAAATTGTGGCGTCCACTCGCTCCCTGCACTTTCACTGGGAGCTACAATCCAGAGCTGTTGTTAATCGGCCATCTTGGATCTCTCCCCCCTCTTTTTTCTTTCTTTAAATTTCTGCTACAAATCTTTTATTTAAAGAAGGGAAGCTAGGGTTGTCCTTCCCCTTACATTTTACCTGAGGACAGATTCATTGTACAGATATTTCTCCTGCTACTCAGAGAATCCCTAGGATAGAGAAATCATAAATTCAGGCTTCGCTTCACTGACTGGAAGGTGTTTAAGCCATTTAAAAATACCGAAACCATAAAATTTTTAGGAAAAAACATAGGAGACAAGCTCCTGGACATGGGTTTTGGAAATGATGTTTTAAACATTACACCAAAAGCTCAGGTTACTTAAGCAAAAGTAAATAATTAATGGGACTCCGTCAAACGAAAATGCTCCTGCACAACAAAGGAAACAATGAACAAAATAAGAAGCCAATCTACAGACTTGGAAAAAAGATTTGCAAACCGCATATCTAACAAGGGGTTAATGCCCAACATTTATAATAAACTCTTACAACTCAATAGCAGAAAAGCAAATACTCCAATTAAAAATGGGCAAAGGACTTGAACAGACTTTTCTCCAAAGAAGACATAAAAATGGCCAACAGGTATATGAAAAAGGGCTCAACATCATAAACTATCAGGGAAATGCAAATTAAAACCACTATGAGATATTGCCTCACCCCTGTTAGGATGGCTATTATCAAGAAGATCGGAGATAACAAATGTTGATGGGGGTATGGAGAAAAGAGAACCCTCGTACATTGCTGGTGGGAATGTAGATTGGAACATTATAAAAAACAGCACGGAAATTCCTAAAAACATCTCAAATAAAACTATGACATGATCCAGCAATTCCTCTTCTGGGGGTATACCCAAAAGAGATGAAATCCCTGCCTTGTCAAGATATCTGCACTCCCATGTTCATTGCAGCGTTATTCACCACGATCAAGAGATGGACACAGCTTAAGCATCTGCTGGAGGACAAATGGATAAAGAAAATGTGGCATATGTATATCAGTGGAATATTATTCAGCCTTCAAAAGGCAGGATTCAAATCCTGCTATTTGCCACACATGGATGAACCTGGAGGACACTACGGTAAGTGAAATAGGGCAGGCACAGAGAGAAAATACTGCATGATCTCACATGTAGAATATTTTTTTTTAAGTCTAATATACAGAGATAGAGACTGAAACCATTGTTACCAGGGACAAAGGAGTGTGGAGGAAAATGGAAAATGTAGATCCAAGGATACAAAGTGGCAGCTATGTAGGCTGAATACATCCGGAGATCTAATGCAGAACATGAGGACTTCAGCTAATAAAATTGTACTGTATTGGAGGTTTCTGTTAAATAAGTAGATTTTAATGTGAGATGATGGATATGATAATTTGCTTCATGGCAGTAGCCGCTATACTATCTATACATGTCTCATAACGTCATGTTGTAAACCTCAAACATACCAATCACAATTTATTTTTACTAAAACGATAAGCAAATCATAGAGAAGTCGTTGAACTCCTCCCCAGAAAACACACATACAGACACTCCAAGGCAGACCAATGCATACAGCCTGGGCTGAGTAGGGGACGAGGTCCCTAAGGGAAGACATTAGGACAAGCACGACTCTCTCTAATCCTGTGGTGTCCAAGCAGGACCTGCATATGCCAGGCTGGCCAGAGGGTCCACAAAATCTGAGGAGCACACGTCCAGTCCGGCCCCACAGCTGCTCTGCAAGAATTTGGGGTGGCTGTTGCCAGATTTTCCTATTTTTAAAAAGAAGTGGAAACACGAGACTCTTCATTCTAAAATGTTGATACTTATGTTTACAAAACTTAACAAGTTTTACAAAACTTATAAGTGAAACAAAACATGTGCATGGGCCAAATTGACCCCAGGCGGACAATCTATGACTCAGGATTAGGTCCACATGGCACAGTCACCTACAGAGAATTGTCTGTGTCACATCGGAGTCCAGCAGCCACCGCTCAGGACAATTTTTCATGCATGTGGAGATATTCTTTACTTGTGAGCTGGGAGGGCTGATGCCCTGGAACTCAACAAACATTAACCAAAACAGATGCAGGTGATATGGTGATGGGTTACTGCTGGGACCATCTTCATCATGAGATGGTAGCCTCATTCTTCCCTAAAGCAGGCAGAGCTCAAGCAAAGTCACTGCCTCATTTCCACAGAACTCCTTGCTGCTTGGAGGGCCACTGCCTCCTTCACAGTCTCCAGGAGCAGCGCTGCGGAGCTGCCCCACGTTGCCGAAGGGCGTCAGCACCACTGTGTGGTCAGGCTTCGTAGCTCCGCACAGGCTGCTGGAATAAACCAGAACCCAGAAAACGTGATTTTCTTAAGTTGCATAGATGACAACTGAATTGAATTGAATTAAAAATACAATTAACTTGATATGTATACAGATTCTGCGGGAAACCCTTTCATAAGTCAAAGAATCTTTTGAGGAAGTAGGTAACCCATGCCCCAGCCTGAATTTCTAAATTCTTGTATACATTCAGAATGATGAGTACCAGGTTTTCTGAATCACAAAGCTGAACATGTGAGCAAGAGGTCCGAGGGGACCCATTTAGACTTTGCTTCAGGAGTGGGAATCCCCCTCACCAATACCTGCATGAATCTCAGGGCAGAGCTGGGGGAAAAAAAATTAAGAATCATATACAAAGTAAAAAGAATGAATTTATTAAAGAAAAAATAGTTTTACTTTTAAAATATTTTAATTATTATTTTAAATTATTTGATTAAAATTATTAAATGTTATATAGTTTTAACATATAAATCATGATATATCTTATGTTTAAATTATATTAAAACATTAAATTTGATTATATGAAGCAATTTTCACAATTATTAAAATATTGTTTAATTGTTTAGAGTGAGTAACAATAGAAAACAAACTTTATAAATATCAAAAGCAACAGATTTCTGCTATAATAATATACATCATTGTATAGTTGTGTTCAAGAAGAGAGAGAAAAAAGAACTGAAGGTGAAATGGGAAAGAAGGACGAGGAGTTTTGGGGGACAAAGATAAAACCGTCTACAGTTAAGGACTCCACTTCTCCAAGCTGTTGAAGCTGCCAACTGGATGGAACTCTCAGAGAGCCAATAAGCCTCTCTTGGACCCAGCTTCCTTACCTACAGAAACGGGAATTACACGGCTGATCCTATCTATCTACCAAATATGCTGTCAAAAGGCTTAAGGATTTTTGTGAAAGCATCGGAAAATTATAAAGTACTATAAGACAGTAGAGTATTTATGATAATATAACTGCAATAATGTACATAGAAAAAAACATAGAAGAGGATAAAAGTAGGTTGAGGGGAGCAAAGAGTGGGGTGGTGGCTCTCCTGGTTCTGCCTGCTGTGATGTGGCCATCAGAACAAATTTTCTCCAGTTCTCTCTTGCCTTTAAAATTCAGGTTTAAAACTCAGTCTTTTAAGTGGTCCTGATTAGCTTTATTTCCGACTTTATACTTTACATTTTATTTTTAGTTTTTTGAGTCTCCTCTGTTGCCCAGGCAGGAGCACAGTGGTGCCACCACAGCTCACCACAGCCTCCACCTGCTGGGCTTCAGTGATTCTCCCACCTCAGCTCCCCAAGTAGCTGGGATTACAGGCCACACCATCACGCTTGGCTAATTTATTATTTTTTTTGTAGAGATGAGGTTTCACTCTGTTTTCCAGGCTGATCTCAAAATCGAGCTCAAGTGATCCGTCCACCTCAGCCCTCCAAAGTGCTGATCTCAGGTGTGCGCCACCGCACCTGGTCCAAAGTTTGACATTTTAAATAGTGCCTATTCTGACATGGAGTGTTGAAAAGTGTTAAATGTATGAAGAAATTTAGACATTTACATTGGCCCGAACTTTGAATTTCTGTGATATTGAAGATTCCTTATCCATCACTTTTCATCAGATTGCTTTCCTCCTATGGTAAGTGCCTGAGAGTTAGATTCAGAGTCAGCGTTTGCTTACTCTACATCATTGCTTGTATCACCTAAATGTATATATGGTTCTAAGGAAGAACAGTGCACAGGTAAAAACAGCCTGAAACCATGAACTTCAGGATAGACACAGCCTACTTGACCCACAGTTACTCTGGCACAATGACA
Organism: Cacajao melanocephalus; assembly: GCA_963573385.1. Classification (NCBI taxonomy): domain Eukaryota; kingdom Metazoa; phylum Chordata; class Mammalia; order Primates; family Pitheciidae; genus Cacajao; species Cacajao melanocephalus. Next base: position 4,489 of record CAUYLG010075605.1, read on the forward strand.
CTGTCAAACACTAATTTCATCTGATCACTTATTATGGTTCTCCAGTGACTTAAAGGAATCAAACTCCTTGAGGCAAACCAGCCTCTGGACGGTCTTGCTGCAACTCACTTTCCATCTAATCTTGCAATTAGCCTAGAATAATACAGGATAACATTGCCTACAAAGCAAATGGTTTAGATTGTATGTGGGGAATGGGCACAACAGGGGGGTCTTTAGAGAAATATAAACAATAATAAAATGATAGACTATCTGATATTCTTCAGCATTAAAAAAATCCTCTGATAGATAAATAATCCTAAGCAGAAAAAAATTAAGTCTCAGTATATAGAAAGGAACACCATGATAATTTCAGGAAAATAAAACATTTTGCAAGAATGAAAACATGATCCTAGTGGACTATGAAGGTTTTGCAGTGAATGTTATTTACAGGAACATAGTAATGTCAATACCTGTACCTTCAATGATTTGGCTAAAAGTGGGATAAAACTACTGTGAGGGTGGTAAGAGCGGAAGAAGGGTGAAATAGGGCTTCTCTATTCCCTAGAAATTCTCAGGAACTAGGGAAGCACTAAATCTCCATCTAGCAAAACAGCAAATCAATAGATAATGTTCCAGATAACAAAATAGTTCTGTAAGTATACTGTTTAGAAATCTAGAAATAAATATCTCCTTCATTACACCAATTATAAAGGTCTATTTTCATGTCCTAGATACTCAATTTGAAAATGTCTTGCCCTTCCAGGAAGCTTTACACAGCCAATTTCCCAAGACACCCTATACATTTAGGTTAAGGTTCTTTGTTTCAGAAAATGGATCCAAGTGCCTAATTTGAGTCTTTTCTTGATTATTTTGAATTTTTTAGACCAAATTCTTATAAAATATAAACGGTCTTTTTTCTACCCTATCATTATAGAGTTGATGAATCACTCTGGGACCACTTGTCCATAGTACCACTTTCTGGTTGGTTGTTCATTGGGCTTGCATTATTGGTGTTGACTTGTCTATTCCATGAGAATCCTTTCAGTGAAATTTGGTAATATAATCTTGGAAACCACTCCCGTGGTCACACAGAAACAGCAATGCCTTGGAAACTCACCAGAGAACAAATGAATGAGGGGCATTGCCACCCCCTTCCCCGCGATGTTGTGAAACTCTTCCCTTGGGGTTCACAGTGACAGGAGGCACCTGACCTAATGATAGTGTCAGTGATGACCCATAAGTGTAACAGTAGTCATGATTCATTCATTTTTAATATAAGGTTTAAATACGCACGGAAGTTCTGTATTTTAACCCTTCATTCTAGTGCCTTGCCTTTCACACCCTACTCTGTCTGGATTGCAAGATGTGTCTTTAAAGGGCCAACCTCCATGCTCTGTGTCTCGGCATTTTCCAAAATGTCCCTGAGTCAGAAAGGAAGGAGCATGGGCCACAGAGCTCTCTAAAGGAAAAAAGGAGCTTTGGCCAAGGTAGAGCAATGGAGTCTTTTCCTTGAGTTCTTTTGCCTTACCTTAAACATTTTATGCAGTTTGTCTTCTATTTAAGAACGTTATACCTGTGCATGCATTAATCAAACACATTTGAATCAAACTTAAAGTGATAATTCAGGCAGAAGCCTGCGTGTTGTTCTAGTGTCTCATTTTTGAAGCACATCTGTAGGATAAAGGAATAAGGTTGATCTGAAATTATCACTAAAGAAAGACAGCTATTGACCAAATTTATTCCGATGTTCCCCAGGAAACATTTTTTATTTGAGTCACAATGGCAGTTGATTCTCTAAATAAATAAATATTTGCAGTCATAAATGCGGTGATTTTAAAGTATGATGCAGGAGCTCAGAAATGCTAGCTGCTGGTTCATGGGCGTTCTACTTTATACATATTGTTTGCATTAGTCTTATTTTTTTTATATGACAAAGAAAATTAAATAGTACCAAATGGCTTATAACCAGAAATGGTTGTTTCCTGCCTCACCTTTTATCTTCCCCACCCCTGGTGCTGATCCTCAAAGGAGATGGTTTTCAATTATTTGACTGTTTCATTTCATGCTTATTTCTAGATTTCTAAGTAGTATGCTAATGTGAGGGGTTTTCTTTAGCTTGGACATTACCTATTGATTTTCTGTTGTGCTGGATGAAGATCTAGTGCTCCTGTATTCCCCACCCCTGTTTCCTCTCTGCCATCCTCCCAATCATTATATCCCATCTTTAGCTAAATCAATAAAGGTATTGACATTACTGTGTTTGTGTAAGTAATATTCACCGCAAAGCCTAAGCAATACACTGCTATTATATTTTCCTTCTTTCAAAATGTTAAGTTTTTCATGGATTTAACAATTGTCTTGTTTTTTGTCAGTATAGTTGTCTCTAAATGGAAGGCTTCATTTCCCCTATTATATTGTATCACCCAACTTGCAAATGCTTAAGTGTAGCCACTAGTCTATCTACTTTTTATTATTTTTAATTTGTCGTGGAGACCTCCCTCTCAGCATCCTCCATCCTCCACCTACGATTGGATCTGGTTGCTTTCTAAGCCTGCCATGCAGGCTCTATTCTGGTCTTTTTTATGTTTTTGTGTTGGAGTCTCTGCCTCCTGGGTCTTACATTTTCTTTGCCCCCAGCCTATTCTCCCATTTTTCTGGCACATTCTTCAGGAGCTTCCCTGTGGTAGTCAGCCTCCCATGGTCCCCAAAGATCCTTGATCCCTGATGTCTGTGCCTGGCTCAGACCCCTCCCATACTGAGCCTGGGATGCCCTGTGTGGTCCATTGAATACGGGGAAGGCCATGATGCGCAACTGCAGAGGTGAGGCCATGAGGGGCACGTGGCGCCTGCTTGCTTCCTCCAATAACTTGCTTGCTCTGTGGAAGTGAAACAGAATATTTGATGGCTAAGGGAGTGAAAAGGTTCATATATCCTCATAGGTCAATCTACTGGGGAGCAGCAAAGACACTGAAAATTTTAATTTCCATTTTGCACTGAGTTAAAACTCTTAGCTTGGATGAACATTGAACATATGAGTGCACCCTAATTTTATATGTATTTATTCATTTCTGGGTGAGTTTAGAGACATAGGACGTCATCGTATTGCCCTCAGGCACCATTCAGACCCACTAAGCCCTTGTGATTATAATTTCGGAAGCCCAGCCGATGGTGCACTTCTATTTGCATCTTTGCGATGGATCAACTTCTGCCGCTAATGCCACTAAAACCAAGCACACAAATAAACCCCTGATCCCAGAATCACGAACTGTAAATCAAGATTTTCAGAAACAGTGCACCCACATATAATTAGAGCCCTGTCAAGAAAAATAGCATTTTTGTTTGTTTGTTTGTTTGGTAATACATCAAGGGCTTTGGGTACTATTAATAAAGTAAAACAATTTATTTTCATTATTGTTTGTCTTCATCTCATACTTTTAAATCTTTGTTTGTTTCATAATAATATTAGTATAGTAATATACTTAAACAAAATTTGTTAGAAAATAAATGCACCGATATCTGTGGTATGTATTCAAAGATTTGTAACGTATATAAGGTCAAAAAAGTTTGGGGAGCACTGAGATTATAAACTGTCATTTTCTTCAGGGCTTTGTTTGCTATTTTTTAGACAGGGTCTCGCTCTGTTGCTCAGGCTAAAATGCAGTTGTGCAATTATAGCTCACTGCAGCCTCAAACTCCCAAACTCAAGTGACTCTCCTGCCACAGCTTCTTGAGTAGCTGGGACTACAGGCGCACACCACCATACCCAGCTAGTTAATTCTTTTTTTTCTTTTTAGTAGAGATGAGATCTCACCATGTTGCCCAGGCTGGTCTCAAACTCCTGAGCTCAAGTGATCCTCCTGCCTCAGCCTTCCAAAGTGCTGGCATAACAGGTGTGAGCCACCACGCCCAGCCATTTTTCAGTGTTTGCATGGGACATTCTTGGCACTAGGGATTGCTGTGTCTTGGACGGCCTAGCGAGGAGCCACGCTGTAGCTTTAATGCTCCTCCTTGTTCACAGCTATGGTCTTAGTATCAAATGTGAACTTCACATACTTTCTCTCCTTCCGTGTTTTAGAGATGAGGAAATTGAGACTCTCCAGGTTTAGTAACTTGTGCTATGTTTAGCTATAAGTGAACCCCCAGGTCATACTGACTCCAAAGCACATGTTCTTAATATTACCCTGCCTTGAGTTTCCATAAAAGTGGGCCTTCTTACAACTCAATTTTTCACTCCATGCATATTCTGTGCTACTATCCCTAGGACGTATAGTTGTGTGACACTTGAAAATCTCAGATGCCAGGCTGCATCTTATAACAGAGGGAGGTCTCAGCTCTGCTCCTGCCCAGGTGGCAGTCCTAATGCAGGAGTCACTGCCTGTGCACGTGACCTGTGCACACTTTCTGACATTCTGGGAGCATGACATTCTGGGAGTTCTACCGTAACTCCGCATGGTTTCAGAACACAAGCAGTTTAAGGACAAGGGAACCCTATGTGTTGAGAAACATGATCTCTTTTCTAGGTTTAACACTGTTACTTCCTTCAACCGTTCCTAATGGGGTTTTCCTAACAAACCACGCCCAGTTTATTTCATGTCTTTGTTCCATTTCTTTCTTCTCTCTAGAATGTTCTTCCCTCATTCTCTTCCTGGTTTGTTCTCCTTCAAGACTCAGAGTTCAAGAGTTAGATTTAAGAGTCACCTTCACTCTGGGCGCAGTGACTCAGGAGCTTGAGCTCAGGAGTTTGAGACCATCCTGGGCAACATAATGAGATCTCGGGGTTTTTTTGAGGCAGGATCTCACTCTGTTGCCCAGGCTGGAGTGCGTGGTGCAATCATGGCTCACTGTGGCTTCAACCCCCCTGAGCTCAAGCAATCCTCTTATCTCAGCCTCTGAAGTGGGATCACAGGTGCAGGTCACCACACTCAGCTATTTTTTTTTTTAATTTTTTTTTTTCTAGAGACAAGCTAGTTTCCCAGGCTGCTCTCAAACTCCTGGACTCAAGCAATCGACCCACCTCGGCCTCCCAAAGTGCTGGAATTACAGGTATGAGACACTGCACCTGGCCCCCCCAAAAAATTAAAAATTAGCTGAGTGTGGTGGTATGAGTCTGTAGTCCCAGTTACTGGGAAGGCTGATGTGGGAGGATTTCTTGAGCCATCAAGGCAGAAGCTGCAGGGAGTTGAGATTGTACCACTGCACTACAGCTTGGGTGACAGAGGGAGCCTGTCTCAAAAACAAACAAAAAAAGGCTGAGCACGATGTCTCATGCCTATAATCCCAGCACTTTGGGAGGTCAAGGTGGGCGGATCATGAGGTTGGGAGTTCAAGACCAGCCTGACCAACATGGTGAAACCCTGTCACTACTAAAAATACAAAACTTAGCTGGGCGTGGTGGTGCCCGCCTGTCATCCCAGCTACTCAGGAGGCTGAGGCAGGAGAATTGTATGAACCGGGGAGGCAGAGAGGTTGCAGTGAGCTGAGATTGCGCCACTGCACTCCAGCCTGGGTGACAGAGTGAGACTGTCTCAAAAAAAAAAAAAAAAGAGTCACCTTCTCAGTAAAGCAGTCCTACAGCACTTAACTAACACGTTTCTCCCTTCTCAGTGTCCACTATCACACTTTCAGTCCTTAGAGAGTGAGGCCTCAGCTACCGCTGTGCCCTTGAGCATACAGAACCTGAGTGGGAATGCCCTGGACCCTCGTAAAGGCTTCGTCCCACACATCCCATTCCCTCTCTCTCTCGTGCCCCACCCACTGGTTGAGTGTGCATGTCATGGATGGCACCCTCTTCTTCCTGTTGGTCCTGCCAGGTATGCCACTGCCCTGTCCCATCTGGGGTCTGTATGTGATGAACTGCTTCTGTGGAGCTGCCTCTTCTGTGTCTCCCCTGACTCCTTTCCTGGTCAGGGCTCTCCTAGACAGCGGCCACCTTAGGCGGGGTGCAGTGGCGCACGCCTGTGATCCCAGCACTTTGGGAGGCAGAGGCGGGCAGATCACGAGGTCAAGAGATTGAGACCATCCTGGCCAACATGGTGAAACCCTGTCTCTACTAAAAGTGCAAAAATTAGCCGGGCGTACTGGAGGGCACCTGTAGTCCCAGCTACTTGGGAGACTGAGGCAGGAGAATCGTTTGAACCCAAGAGGCGGAGGTTGCAGTGAACCGAGATCGCGTCACAGCACTCCAGTCAGGGCAACAGAGCAAGACTGTCTCAGAAAAAGAGAGAGAGAGAGAGAGAGTGCGCAGCCATCTTGGCAGGAATAAACTGGACACAGGTCAGACAAGAGCCATGAGGGGACCTGCCAGTATCAGCAGGTGTTTTGTGAGAGGGACGCCTGGCCATGGGTCACACTTTTAAACATTAGGCTGTCTGCCAGGAATAAGGAGGTACCCCATGAAGGACTCACTATAAACATCCATGACGAAGTTCCCTGGAGCCCCTCAAGGGCAGGACTAACGTTCATGGCCACTCTCCTGAGAGAGACCACAAGACCAAATTAGAGTAAAACACAACACCTGTGGACCAGGGTCAATGACGAAGGGGTAAAACACATCGCTAAAGGACAGCCTAAGGCTGAGAGTCCTGAAGGAAGACACACACTTCAGAGAAGGGCTGATTTGTGTCCCCCAAAATACATACACTGAAGTCCTACCGAGAAGATGAGCTTATTTGGAAGTGAAGCCATCACAGATAGAATTAATTGAGTTAGGGTAAGTTCCTGTAGGAACAGGGTGTGCCCCTAATCCAATACGACTCGTGTCCCTTATGGAAGAAGGACTTTGGACACAGACGTGCACACATGAAGAACACCATGTGCAGATGAAGGCAGTGATCGGGATGACGTTTCTACAAGCCAAGGAATGCCAGAGATTGCAGCAAAGCCCCAGAAGCAGGAGCAGAGTCTCTCTCCCAGCCTCTGAAGGAACGAAGGCTCCTCATACCTCCTCCTTAGCCTTATGGCCTCCAGAATGGTGAGACAATACATCTTTGTTGTTTAAGCCACCCACTCAGTAGGATTTTGTTACACCAGCCCCAGAAAATGACTGCAGAAGCCTCCTCCCCCAGTCTGCTAGTCAGGCCTCACTGGGGAAGGTGTGGCTGCTGCTTGATGGGTGATATTAGTTTCCTGAACTGGCCCAGGCCAAAAGTGGTGCAAGTCACAGGGCTGAGCTGGCAGGAAACTGCCACTGCCTCTCTCAGGCTGGCAGCAGAAGCTTCCAAAAGCCTCCTCCTGGTGCCCATGGAAACTTGTATTACCTGATGCAGAAGAGATTCCTTCTAAAACAATGTCAAGAAAACAACTGGGTCGGATCAAGCTAAAAGAAGATACAATTATTCTGCTACAAAGTGTCTCCAACTAGAAATGATCAATGAAGTGGGAAATTGTTAAGAAGGATGCACCTTATTTCTGAGATGTCCTTTGTCTAACATGAACATTGATTCACATTGTTTTGATTACCCTTATGTCATTACAAGATGACAGTAAATGCTGTAGGATTGTTTGAAAGAAAGAAAGGAAACAAAGACAGAGGAGAGAGAGAGAAAAAGAAAGAGAGAGAAAGAAAGATGAAAGGAAGAAAGAGAGAAGAAAGGAAGAAAAGACAGAATGAAAGAAAGAAGGAAGGAGAGAAAGGAAGAGATAAAGAAGAGAGAAAAAAGAGAAAGAAAGGAGAGGGGAAAGAAAGAAGGAAGGAAAGAAAGAAAAGAAATCTGTGGTTTGTATGGGTGATGTCACAGATAGTGCTAATACTGGCAATTGTTCCTTGCATCATAACTGAAGAAAATGCTAAATTGCAGTCAGAAGTTAGTGGGAAGGAAGAAAATGATACAATTCTTCTATTCACTTTGTGGACCCCTGAGTTAAGAATCCCTGTGCAAAAGGCATTGAGCATCGAGGTTGACCTAGATTTTGCACCAGGGAAACTAATTACCTAAACACAAGTGTCAGCCATTTCTATGGCCTTTATGTGCATCAGATGCTGTTCTGGAAACTTTAGGTGCCTCTCTGGATGACCCATTGAAAGGCCGCTGCTCTGCTTGTCTCTCCCCTGCCGTAACTACTGCCTCCTGCATGAGGAAGCAAACAAAACACAAATGCATGTGGTCTGAAATGTGAGGGAGAGGAAAGTTCCTGGTTTCACAAGGCTTGTTCACATGAAAACACAATCATGCACTTCATCATCCTTGGTGGAAGGGTCGTGTGGTTCTGCCTTAGCCAAAGTGGGTCAGGCAAGGAGGAAATGCTTGTGCATTTGCATGGATGGTGCTGGGCGGAGTACCTGACCCACTGACCACTTGGCTGGTGAGGATAAAGACTTGACTGACCTCCTAAGCGTGGTGCACAGCTTGTAAAGCCACGTCCCAGAAGGCAGAACTAGAAGTTAGGGCAGAGTAGCCAGAGCGGGCAGGCACAGGCTGGAGCACAGACCTAAAATCCAGAGACTGCACATTCATTGCTTGCCCAATTCCACTCTCCCTTGGGGTAGCCTCCTGAAAAAGAAAAAAAAAAAAAGGTGCTGGCATTCTTTATTGCTGTGTATTCTTCATCCAACAAATACCTGTGGAGCGTTGGCACGGACTAGGCACTGTGCTGGGTGGAAGGTAGAAATGAGGCAGCATGCCAATCCTTGTTGCCTGGGAGCTCAGACCAGGGAGGAGACAATCCACCGAGACTAATAACAGTGGGTGTGATGACTCCACAGGCTGCGAAGTCTGTCCCGAGGCTGTGGAAGCAGGGAGGCAGGAAGGTCTGTTCCTCCCGTTAAATAAAGACTCCACTTTCTTTTTTTCTTTTTTTTTGAGATGGAGTCTTGCTGTTGTCGCTTGGGCTGGAGTGCAATGGTGCGATCTTGACTCACTGCAACCTCTGCCTCCCGGGTTCCAGTGATTCTGCCTCAGCCTCCCGAGTAGCTGAGATTATAGACACCCACCACCATGCCCAGCTAAATTTTGTATTTTTTTTTTAGTAGAGATGGGATTTCCCCTTGTTGGCCAGGCTGGTCTCAAACTCGTGACCTCAGGTGATTCACCAGCCTTGGCCTCCTAAAGTGCTGGGATTACAGGCATGAGCCACTGCACATGGCCAGGACTCCACTTTTTGAAAACTGACATGCAAAATGCTTTAATATTAAAATGAAACCCTGTGTAAACTTTAAGCTACTTTCCTTTTTAGGAATTTTATCTTGTACAAAAACATAACCAACAAATATTAAGCCGAGGGCAAGAATGGAGTCTGAATTACTTGTCATCACCTGGAGAAAGCACTCAGTTTCTACCGCCTCTCACTTCCAAGGTCCGGCCGCACTCCCTGCCAAAGTCAATAAAAACACCACGAAGTCAAAAATAAGGATAAAGCAGTTTATAAAATCCCACAAAGCAACGAAATTTGAAGACAAATTCTGGTTGTCATCCCTTTGAGGGAAATGAGCAAGTCAGTATCTGGCAGTGAATGAAGGAAACGGGGATGGAAGCTCAGACCTCTGAGACACCACCCAGCACACAGTACAGCCCCTGCATGCACGGGCCATGCTGTGCTCCCTGGGGAACTCGGGCCGAGAGAGAAAGAGAGAGAGAGAGAGAGAGAGAGAGAGAGAGAGAGATTGCAGGGCTCAGCCTTTGGGTGAAACGTGGAGATCTTTCCACTAATGTTGGCGGAGGGACAGCCTCTTGCATGTCTTCTCCATGACCACCGTCGTTTTTCTGGGTGGAAAAATAGGAGAGAGAAGCTTGAGTTGATAACGTGGGCACTAACACAAGTGGCCACCTTCATGGCACCCAAGTGATGAACATGTTTCTGAGGGCAGCTTTGGGAAAGTAATGGGTGTCAGCAACTCCACCTCTCCTTTCTCTGCCAAATATAAGAGTAAGTTAATTGTCCAATTTGTACACGTTTAGAGAGTGTTATGATAGAAACCAGTCCATCCATTTTCCACCATTGGGCATATATTTGGCTTCATCTGGCTGTGCCCGAAGAAAAAATTTGGTTTCTTGGTTTGTGAAAATCATTCTTTACATATATTTTTTGAAAAGATTACCGAAAGGAGCACTATGCATTTTCTCTAATTTTTGGAGAGGAAAATATCTGCAAGGAAAATTTGAGAACTTGTAACATCTTCCACGATCCGACCAGCATGAACCCCTCATCAAACGTTCTTCTGTGGGCAACTCCCTTAAACCTCAAAGCCAGCAGGGGAGGAACTCTAGAGAAGGAGAATGGGACGTCCCCAACAGCTTGGGCAACCACAGTCTCCATCTGCCTTGACAGCGTGGAGAATTACTACCACGGACCTCAGCAAAGCCCAATTCCGTACATTTGGAGCTGTGGCTACCTAGGAAATGCCCAGGTGCCAAAGTAAATGAGCTTCCTCCCTGGGGTGGTGCCAAGACCCTGAATTTAGACCGCAGCTGAAAGGGCCCTTGGAAAACTTGTGGAAAGCTCCCCTCGGAAGATGGAAACAATCCACACACTGTCTCTGTGTCCAGCGCCACGGCGCCGAATCTGCTCTGCACATAGCTGCAGGGCGTTGCAGGAGCTGCAGCTGTCTAATGTGGAGCCTGCGCCTGGTCCCTCGGTGGACTCGGGCAGACACGGGGGCCCATGCAGATGCAGTGAACGGTTCTGCTTGTGTGAATGCAAACCGGGAGAAAAGATAACTTTTTTTGATCCAAGCTTCAGGTCAAGGGTTTAACGTTTCCAAGCGAGGGTTGCACTCAGATCTGAGGCAACTTAGAATGTCTCCTTCTCTTCTTCAAACCTACCATTACCCACTGCTTCTGTTTTTTCCTCCAACTTTTAAGTTCTGGGGGACCTGTGCAGGACGTGCAGGCTTGATACATAAACATGTATCATGGTGGTTTGCTGCACAGATCGTCCATCACCTCGGCATTGAGCCCCGTGTCCGTTAGTTCTCTTCCTGGTGCTCTCCCTCCCCACACTCCCCACTCTGACAGGCCTCAGTGTGTTCCTCCCCTCCCTATGTCCACGTGTTCTCATCATTCAGCTCCCACTTAGAAGTGAGAACATGAGGTGTTTGGTTTTCTGTTCCTGCATTAGTTTGCTGAGGATAATAGTTTCCAACTCCATCCATGTCCCTGCTTAGGTTGTTTTATCATTTCTTGATTCGGCTAGATTTTATTACATGGTGTATTTTTATCATTTTTTCTTTCCTTTGTTTTTTTTTTTTTTTTTGAGACGGAGTCATCTCCACTGACTGCAACCTCTGCCTCTCAGTTCAAGCAATTATCCTGCCTCAGCCTCCCAAGTAGCTGGGACTACAGAAGCATGCCACCACGCCCAGTTAATTTTTTGTATTTTTAGTAGAGATGGAGTTTCACTGTGTTGGCCAAGATGGTCTTGATCTCCTGACCTTGTGATCCGCCCACCTTGGCCTCCTATGTATCACAGTTTATTTACTCAGTCTATCATTGATGAGCATTTGGGTTGATTCCACGTCTTTGCTGTTGTGAATAGTGCTGCAATGAACGTACGCATGCATATATCTTTATAACAGAATGATTTCTATTCCTCTGGGTATATACCCAGAAATAGGATTCCTGGGTCAAATGGTATTTCTGCCTCTAGGTCTTCGAAGAATTGCCACACTGTCTTTCACGATGGTTGAACTAATTTACGCTCCCACCAACACCCACCTCTTCTAAAACAATCCCTTGAAATAGATTTTCAGCTTGGCACATGAAGCCAGAGGAGGCTTACTGGAGCTAGGAGAGGACTGGAATTAGCCAATGGGGAAGTGAGTGAAATGGATCTCAGAAGAGCTATTCCAGAGGACAAAGGGACAGTGAGGTCTCATCTTCTGATGTGCCCTATGACTTTGGTGTGGAAACTCCAAACTCCATCTTTCACCTGTGAAGAGGAGAGAGAGGTCAGCCTCCAGCCTGCCCTCAGCCATCCTGGGCCTGCCCCGTGCCCACATGGTCTTCTTGTCTTCCCAAGGGAGACATTCCCAGGTAGCTGCATGAGACAGATGCACCCAGGCTACAGTGGAAGGGAGGAGAGAGGCCAGGACCAGTGCAAAGTCCCTAACTTCCTCTGCACAGCTTCACTGAGTTCTGACCAGAGTTCCTACGGTGGGGGAAGCTTGAGCCCTTTCCTAGCTTAGAGTCTGAACTCTGACCAGCCTGGCTAAGCAGGACTTGAAGAAGCTGCCAAATGCAAAAGACCCGCCAGTTCTCTGCCTGGGTGGACACCCAGTCACCCCCGTGCAGTTTCAGGGGCCCCGCCTAGTGACTCCCTTTTAAGGCAAGTCGTCATTAATTATCCAGCGACATTTGTGGCCCAAGAAACTCAGTCTCCCTGTATTCCTTGTTATGCAAGGTGGTGGCTTGGAAGAATGTCAGTTTGACCAGGGACCAACTTGCCACCTGAAAAAGAAAGGATGAGAGTTCCCCAGCCTTTTCTCTTTTCTAGAAAGCAACATAATCCAAACTTCACGGAGTGAGAGTTCACACGGCGACTCAGGGCGCCCACAGAGAAGTACATTCCAGGGAAGGAGGAGGCCGGGCGATGACCTGGGCCCAATTTCCCCAGCAGAAGCTTCTGTCTGAGAGCTGGTTTGGGGAGATTATTTAACCGAGACTCCGAGTGCCCCCGATAAAACTACACAGAGAGTGTCTTATGGGCTGAGTGCAAACCCCGCTTTGAAACGTTAAACCCTCGACACACTTAACTGGAGAGACTGAGGTTGCCCTTTGTCCTCCTTCAAAGTAAAATATCACTATGGTTTTGAGTTCATCTGGAGTGATGACAGCAAGGACACACTGAACATAGCGACACAGTTTTCAACAGTGACCCTGTGGCAAAACAAACTGTGATCATGGAAAATAGGGGCCTGTCAGTAGTCGGCAAACTTCTCTGGCTTTCATCTTAGCAAGGCAGGCCTTTGGAGTGGAGTTAATCCTGGATTCTAAGGGAATTTTTTTGCAGGAACGTCTTAGGGAGAGATACGGGATGCCTTGTAATTTGGGCAAGTGGAGACTGAGGCAATATAATAGAAAAAGACTACCTCCGGTGGCCTACGCCTGCAATCCTAGCACTTTGGGAGGCCGAGGCGGGCAGATCACCTGAGGTTGGGAGTTCGAGATGAGCCTAACCAACATGGAGAAACGCTGTCTCTACTAAAAATACAAAAAATTAGCTGGGCGTGGTGGCACATGTCTATAATCCCACCTACTCAGGAGGCTGAGGTAGGAAAATCACTTGAACTCGGAGGGTGGAGGTTTTGGTGGGCCAAGATCGCGCCACTGCACTCCAGCCTGGACAACAAGAGTGAAACTCGGTCTCAAAAAAGAAAAAAGGAAAAGACTACCTCATGTTGGTCAAGCAGATCAAAGAGGCTAGTTATTTTCAGAGATACGGCAAACTGGAAGCTCTCAGCTTTCTCTTTCCTCTATTACAGGACCTTTAGTTAATAACATATTTCATTAAACAGGAGCGTGTATGAGAGACAGCAAAATGTCCTCCAACAGAATTTCAGCCACATTGTGACACTTTCAAATGTGGTTTTAAATGGATTGGTTAGGAATTGATGATTTAGGAGAAAGCAAAGGAAGAAATGAGATGTTTTGCAGGTGTGAACTGGTGTATGGGTCCCCTCCTCGGGGCTCTTCTGTGATTCTGAGATCTGATGCCTTCGCTAAGGGCATTGTGCGCTGTCAGGCAGGGGTGCTGTTGACTCGAGTTGCTTGAGTCTTGCTGAAGGAAGCTTCACTTCAGATGGTAACATTTAGACAGGCGGAGAAAGAAGAATGAGGAGAGGACTCTAGGGTGGGAGGGAAATTCAAGCACAGATGAAAATAGGAGTCACCATGGGATACTCAGGAGACATTGAGGGGACAGGATGCATCTGGCTGGGATGGGGAATGGCTGAACCATGGAGGCTTTGGATGTTCCTTTCAAGATGAATTGTTACCTACTGAAGGAGCCTGTGGCACATAAGAAGTTTTTCTCTATGCAGATGCACTAGAGCCAGGGAGAATCCATGTTCATCTAGATATGAGTTCTGAATCTTCCCTCTCCCAAATCCCTGCCAACTCCACACATTGCAAAGCTCTGAAATGACACAGCTACAGAATGTCCCTCCCTTTCCCTGCCTTAACTACTGCCAATCAGGGCAGGTGTTCTTTCACCTATTTTATAATTGCAGGAGGGAAACGGTGCCCTGGTTCCAAAGTGGCATCGAGGACCCAAGCTCTGTATGGTTTCTGATTTTCCTCCCTGGTGGGTGGGCTTGTGTCATTGAAGTGGTCCCATGTGGCTGCCACCCCACCCTCATCTTCACTGCAGCCTGGGGGGCGGCAGGAGCGTCTCCCTTCGCCTGTGCCTCACTGGATAGAATTGTGTCCTGTGAATACTGCTGGCTGCAAGGGAAGCTGGCAAAGGGGCTCTAGAGCAGAGGCCAATGCTGCTGGGACTGGTTTGAGCCAATCACGATTCATGCCCTGGGACTGGAAATAATGAGGCCAAACAAAGCAGAGATTCTGTGATCAGACAGCAGAGGGGTGGTTGTTGGAGAAAGGTCAGTGGGGAAGGCAGGTCCTTTCCCGGCACCCACTATTTGCACAAATAATGTCAATGAGGGTGAGCAGTGAAAGGACCTGCCTGGGGTCACAGGGCAAGTACAACTCCAGAGCACGCCACCTCCAGGCTGGGAGCTGTCTTTTCTCCTGTGATCCCAGCACTATCTACCAAGCGCTGGTGGCTCAATGTAAATTTCAAGACTCCAAGAACTCTTTCACTGAAGACACTCATAGATTTTAACCCTTACTATGCATCAGAATAACCTGGAGAACTTGCAAAAACTCATGAATGTCCAGACTTCATTCCTTGAAGTTCAGGTTCAACTGGTCTGCAGTAGGCCCCAGGCAGCCTCATTTTCCAAGCCTCCCAGGTAAAATGGTGTTCTACTCTCCCCAGTTATTCCATAAAACACAAACTTAGGTGTTTCTATGACGCTATTTTGTAGATGAGATTAAAGCCCCAAATCAGTTGACTTTAAGTAAGGTGAGTATCTCAGACCAGCAGCCCCCAACCTTTTTGGCACGAGGGACCAGTTCCTTGGAAGACAATTTTTCCATAGATGGGGCGGAGTGCGGGGAGATGGTTTCAGGATGATTCAAGCACATTACATTTATTGTGCATCTTTCTATTATTATTACATACTCATCATAACGTAGAACCAGTGGGAGCCCTGAGCTTGTTTTCCTGCAACTACATGGTCCCTTCTGTGGATGATGGGAGGCAGTGACTGATCATCAGGCATTAGATGCTCATAAGGAGCATGAAGCCCAGATTCCTCACATGTGCAGTTCACAGTAGGGTTCCTGCTCCTGTGAGAATCCAATGCCACTGATCTGACAGGAGGCGGTGTTCAGGTGGTCATATGAGTGACAGGGAGACGAAGCCTTGCTCGCTAGCCCACCACTCATGCACTGCTGTATAGCCCTGTTCCTAACAGGCCACGCATGGGTACCAGTCTGCGGCCGAGGGGTTGGGGACCCCTTTCCTAAACAATCTAGGAGGGTCTGATTCAATGCATCAGAAGACTTTAGAAGCAAAGCCGAGATATCCTTGATGAAGAAATTTCATGGTGGACAGCAGTGTCAGCCGGCGTCCACGAGTTCCAGCCTGTCCGCCCTGTGGATTTCAGACTTGCCTCGTCACACCTCGCAATTAAGCCAATTCCACGCAGCAGATCTCAGATTATACTTCTCTCACCGGTTCTGCTGAGAACCAGGGAATTATTCAGTAGTGGTTAAGCCAAAGGGTATCAGAATAAAATAACCCAAGGTCAAATCTCATCTCCTCTCCCTGCGACGTCTGTGGCTGCAGTTCCCTCAGCTCTAAAGTGGGGATCTCGGCGTCCAGTGCATAGGCATCCTGGGAAGGGTAAGAGCTCTCAGGCCTGTGCACATTCACTACACATGGGGACTGAGTGGTGGCCACTGCTCTTACACTGCCGCGCTATTCCAGGCCATGAGCCAATAAATGTTCATAACAAAAATGAGCCTGGTGTTCCCACCCCATTGCTTGACATCTAAAGTTTAGGGCCTTGGAGTGACCTTATCTGCCTTCCCCCAGCTTGCTCCTGCAGTGGGCAGGAGGGCACCTGCACACACACAGACAAGCGGGCGCTGCACCCCGGCGGGTGCAGGACACCGGGGCGGCCACCCAGCTCTGGCCATGAAAGCAGCCAGGAGTTCATCGGTCACCCATCATCACTCTCCTGGGCAAGTTTTAATAGATGTTTTGGTTACAGGACTCCAAGTCTCGCTGGTCACTCGGTGAATCGTGGCGGCCCTGCTGGCCCTGCAGCCGCCGCACCTGGTTTCAGGGCTGCTGCTCCGGGCCGCGCGGCGTGGACGCGCTCCTCCCGGGGGCTCCCGCGCCTCCCCGCGGGCCGGCTCGACCTCCAGCCTAGCGGAGCAGTGCCCTCTGGCGGCCACGCGCTGCAGCAGCGGCTCGCTCTGCAAGACGGAGGCCAAAACCTGAAACCGACTCTGGGCGTTGATTTCCTTTCAGGCCGCTGTTTTTCGACTTGGAAATCCATAGGAAATCCAAAATTGTATGTTTTTTTCTTTTCTTTTGTGAAAGAATTTTTGTATTTTCCACAGACAAGAAATTAGATGTTTCTATTCCTGGTAGTGTACGATATGGGGGTGTAACTACCACCTGCACATGTGAAGATGACCCTGCATTAAAAGTAGGGAAACTCCATGTTAATTTCAGTGATGAGCTACACGTGCACAAAACCATCCTTCTTAGCCATTTCCACGATTTCCAGTCCTGAGGACTGGTCACTCCATCCTCTGTAGATCAAAGTTAAGCCTTGGATGGGCAGAGAGGAGCCGTCTCTTTGTCTGTTTACTCTGCCACTAGCCTTCCATGTATAGACCTCAGTCCCTTGTGTCACCCCTCTAGGTCTCCGTCTCCTAACCTAGGAAAGAAGAGGGTTAAAATAGAGCGTCTTGGCCGGACTCGGTGGCTCACGCCTGTAATCCCAACACTTCGGAAGGCTGATGTGGGTGGATAACAAGGTCAGGAGTTTGAGACCAGCCTGATCAACATGGTGAAACCCCGTCTCTACTAAAAATACAAAAATTATCTGGGCGTTGTGGCGCATGCCTGTAATCCCAGCTACTCAGGATGCTGAGGCAGGAGAATCACTTGAACCTGGAAGGCGGAGATTGTGGTGAGCCGAGATTGCGCCACTGCACTCCACCTGGGCAGCAAAGCAGACTCTATCTCAAAAAAAAAAAAAAAAAAAAAAAAAAATAGGGCCTCTTCAGCTTTCACATTGAGGATCCAAAAGCTAGTCATTCTAGGATAGTCACTTATTCAGCAAATACCATGTGTCAAGCGGAGAGGGTTCAGGTTCACCAGGGAGCAAACCTGGGCATTCCTGGATCTTAAACTGTAGCAAGAGAGAAAGGTAATAAGAAATAAACCTAAAGATGCCGCAGGGTGTTAAAGGTGAGAATGAACGCCAGGTGGAAAATGGCGCAGGTGTGGGACTTGCGAGCTGTTGCCCAGGCAAAGGGCGGTTTCTGATGACGGAATCAGGCCAGGCCTCTGAAAAGCGGCCTTTCAGCAAAGACCTGTAGGAGAAAGGCAAAAGAAAAACCACAAGGTCTTTCCAAAGAAGAGCCTTCCAGGCAGAGGGAAGCCTGCAGAAGCCCAAGGTGAGAGCTGTCTGATAACCTTGCGGGCCAAGGAGAAAGTCCATGTGGCTTCAGAGTTGCTGAAGGGTAACGGTGGGCGGGAAGGCCAGCAGGTCACAGGAGATGGTTACACAGAACCTGCTGGGCCACTGCAAAGGATTTGCCCTTAACTCCGAAAGAAACGGGGCCACTGGGGGCTTTGAGCAGAGGAGAGGCGTGACCTGCCTGATGTTTTCACAGGGTCTGTCTTAGTCTGCTCAGGCTACCACGTGTAACAAAATACCATAGACTGGGTAACTTATACAGCAAACATTTCCTCACACTTCTGGAGGCTGCAGAGTCCAAGAAAGCCCAGTGAGGGACCTCTTTCTAGTTTGCACATGGCTGGCTACCTGCCTGCTGTGTCTTCGTGTGGTGGAGACAGAAAGCGAGGTCTGATGTCTCCCCCTCTTCCCATAAGGGCACTAATCCCATCATGCAGCCCCACCCGTGTGACCTCATCCAAATCTAATCAGCTTCCAAAGACCCCCACTTCCAAATACCATCACACTGGAGGTTGGGGCTTCAACATATAAATTTTGAGGAGATTCAAGTGTTAACAGGGTCACCCAGGCTACTGTATGAGTTAGATCACAAGGGTTGGGGGAGACGGGGGCAGGAAGAGCAGGAAACCACAGCAAGCATCGAGGCGAGGGGGCTGGCTGTGGATTGGGCTGGTCTGGTAGCAGTGGGGACAGAGAAGGATAGTCAGATTCTGGAGAGACTTTGAAAGCAGAGACCGCAGGATTTCCTGACAGGTTGAATGCAGAGTGTGGAAGGAAAAAGAAGTCAAGGATGATTAAGTCTGAACTCAGTAACTGGAAATTGTTGAGAGGGTAAATTGAGGCGGATGGGGCAGAGATCTGCAGGGCCACCAGACGTTTCACGTGGGATGTGTTGATAAAGTTTAAGACATCGATTTGTGATGAGAGAGAAGTGAATGTGCTAAGTTTAGGAAATTCAGGGAGAGCTGTTACTGGAGGTAATTCTCATCTCATAGAGAACACGGGTTCTAGAGTCAGGTGGATTTGTGTTCAAATCTCAGTCCTGTTACTTGTCAGCCAGAAAGGGTGTCTTAGCTTCTCTGAGCCTTCTTAGTCAATATTTACTTTTTTAGTTCCTCATGTGTCAGGCACTGTTCCGGGTGTTGGGATTGGAAAAATAAGCAAAACAAAGTCCCCGTGCTCAGGGACTCTACACTCTGGTAAGATGGGGATAAGAATAAATGTCTACTTAGTGTTTGTTGAATGAATGAAGTGTATACATTGCCTCCGGCACTCCATGTAGTGATTTGCCCAGTGAATAGCTGACCTCACCACCCTTTCCCTGCTTTCTACCCATTGGAGGACAATTTGTGTCACATACTTGGACTGACCAATAAGGTTCTAGAGGACATTTTGGGTGACAGCCTTGCAGTGACTCGGAAACTATAGAACTGACTCCCCAAGACTAGAAGGTGGTCCCAAAGACAAGAAATTATAGAATAATATGTTGCCTGCACAGCAGAATACCCGCCTCTGATTTTTCTTCTTTGGCTTTATTCTGGAGCTCAGATATTAAACCCAGCTGAAGAACACCCAGATCAAGGACACTGCAATAATGACCAAAATTGAGCTGGTGCCTGAGGATGCATGGGGAGTCTAACGAACAAATAGCTGGGCAGCACCTTACCATGCAGTGTGTTCTCGCTGTAATCGGCATCCTCTTAGATAGAAGCACTACATTTCTTCTTAGGTGACGGATGTCTGGGATTGCTTCTTTAACTCTTGGAGATGAAAAGTCAACCACGGAGAGATCACCAAGGGTGAGAAGAGGCCCTGGGACGGAAGTCTGAGGCCCCTGAATATCCAAAGGGTGGACAGAGAAAAAGGCTGCCAAGCGTGCTAAGAGGCAGTGGCTGTTGAGAGGGGAGAGGGCAAGAGGGGAGTGGGGAAGATCAAGAAGGGGAGTTGGGAGCAAATGGCAGCTGCGTACAACGCTGCAGAGAAGACAAAGAGGGGGAAGCTGGGAGGCCGCACTGGATTTAGCAATGTTTCTTCTGTCCGTGGCCTTAGTTGCATCCAGCGAGCAGTGAGCTGAGGAATATATGGAGGATAAGGGAGAAGAGACAATAGAAACATCATTCAAAACATTTGGCTGTGCAAAGCAAGAGAGTGGATTACCTAGATAAGGAAAACGTGGGTTGGGGAGAGAATTTTTTTAGAGGAAAGAGTGGTGAACACTGTTCTAGCTGGGCATGCGTTGTACGCTGCTTGGAGGAGGCTGGGGGACATGTGACGGGAAAGGGATGCCAGGAACTACTTGAGATGCAGAGAGTGCCGTCTTCTGCAAGGGAGAGTGTCAATATCAAAACAGAAGACCGTGGGCTGGCAGAAGAGCACAGCATCACCTGCTGCAAGCACATTCAAGGGAAGGTAGAAAGAAGCGAGAGAGTAAATGAGGGGCTGGGAGTCCCAGGACAGCATCCTGAGCTAAGTAGGGTTAGATAAATGGAGAAACTCCTCCTTGGTCATTGCAGGAGCCACGAGGAAAGACGAGATGAGGATGCCTGGGTGTTTGCAAGTGAGGCCCAACGGAGGGTTTCCATTATTTTATGACGTGGGGAAGAGACTCGGTCAGGCTGAGGGCCAGGTGGATCAGGAGTTTGGAGCCACAGATGATATTGCTTAATTATTTGCTTGTTATTTCTAAGACTTTTGTGTTTCTAACCAAGTCTGATGCTTGGGACATGGCACACTGTTATCCGTATAACCCCCTCCTCTGGCCCTCTCTCTCCTCAGGCCTAATCCATCCTCCCTCAGCCCTTTGTACACATCTCTCTTATGGCTCCCACCATATTCATTATCCAAGTTTTGGGGAAAGTCCATTGAGGATGAATGGGGATGGTGGTAAAATCCAACCAGATTAGTCTTAACTGCTGTGGCTCTCACACCAGTACCCTGGAATCCTTCCAGACTGAACTCAAAATCAGTTTGGTTAGGGTCTTCCAGTGCTTTTGTTACAGTGTGCAGAAGGTGACAGCTAATACCCTTTGTGGAGCATTCTTCTCTGAAGTCATGTAGGAGGGGTGCTGTATGAGGAATTGGAATACTTCCGAATAATGTTGCCCACGGTCCTGTGATGAGTGGTTCAGACCTACAGCTGAATGAGCATTCATCTTCTCTTCCTCTCTCCCTCCTCCCTCTCCTCTCTCTTTCTCTCACAGACACAGAAACACACACACACACTCTAAGCCCTAGGAAGCAGTGTACAGTTTGCTCTGAGGGTCCTCATAGCTAAGAGTGAAGACCGTCATAATTCTGAGGGTTCCAAAATGACTTGTGTGGTTGAACAATGACAACCAACCCCCTTCTGTTTTCTTCTTTCCCTAATCAATGTTCTTTATAAGTGAATACAACCTAGGTATCTACATACGAAGAGAGGTTACAAGAAATACCAAGACTCTGGCCAGGTTTTCCTAGGAATCATAAGAAAAAGAGTCTCTTCTTTGAACTATTGAATCTTAGGAGTTAGTGAAGGATTGGGAAGATCTGAGGCTTATGGTTAGTTAGTTCTGTAAAATGATGCAGCAGTCAGGTGAACACCCACTCCTAGAATACATAATATATCCCCATTCACAAAATGGATTGGAGGAGTTGGGAGTAAGATGATTTAAAAGTGAAACCTACATTAAGCTTCCTTTAATGAAACTCACCTTATTCTATCAAACTATAAAACACATACATAACTTTAATACAGCAATTCCACATGCATGGTGATATAGGTCTAGGAATATCTATGATAGCTTTTTCTTCCATAAAAGCAGAAGGGTGTACTTTGAGTACTGGTTAAATAAATGACCTGCATGATAGAATACTATGCAGCCTTTAAGGGAGTGGGAGAATGTTGACATGGAAGGACCTCCAAGATGTATTAATGTAAAAGTAGGGTGAAGAGCATGAAAAATATGCTCTCATTTCTGTATGGAAAAATACATATGCAATTATATTTATAAATACAAAAGAGTTTCTCTGAAAAGACAGGCCAACACTGGTTATAGCAGGTTGCCTGTAAGAATGAATTGAGACAGCTGGGGGGAAGAAGAAGGTGATTTTTTAATAGTTTCTCAAATGCATACATGACCTCTCAAAATTTTATTACAAACACCCTCTTCTCCCTATAAAAAAAAATGTGTCTTTGTATCAATTGTGGTACACTGCCATTAAAAACCGGTTATTGTCAAGTTGATTAATTTCTAGAATATCCAGACCTAGACTTGTTTTTTCTCTCTTTCTCAGAAGATACGGGTGGTGGTGTCATTTATCTGTATGATATTGAGCAAGTCAATCATCCATGTGGACTCAGATTCTTCATTTGAAAATGATGATCTTAGACTCAAGATGACTTCCAAAAAATATCTTGTTCTAAGGTACTATCATTATGTGACTTGATTATGCATATTTGAAAACAAAGCAATAAAGAGAATCTGGGTGGATGTCAGAGGGTGATTTCTGGTGATATGGCAGAATTGCCTACAACTAAATTTTCCCAATATATTTCATTATTTGATCGCTTTATAAATTCCCTTTCATTCTACTCCATTCATCTTTAAAATACCCAAGAAACAACACAAAAAGCATATTCAAGTGAAGAAATTTATTTACTTGTTTTCTAGTTACATAGATGACATAATTATAGACAAGTTTTGATACATAGGAAAACCCTTCTGTCCACCTCTCTTTATGCTAAATGAATCATCACAATAATTTTTACAATTTTTAAAACAATACACAGCTTTCTTGGGCTGAAGCAATTGCAAGAACATATTGGTACTGGTATATTACAGCTACTTACAATGTTTTTAAGAACAGCAATGGAGAAAAATAAGTTATTTAAATATTGATTTCATATACAGAAAGTGCAATGTTGTTAGTTGTTATATAACTTGCTTGACAGTTTCTTTTCTCTATCAATTTTAAATCAAGATAACTTGGACTCAGACTATTATATTTTTTTCTGAAAATAATACAGTACACGCATGGCAGCAGTGACTTGGTGAGCTGATCTGTTTTGCTGCAGTTATGAAAGCAAACTATGTCAGGAACTGATTTCCAATAGGTTAGTAATTTCCAATTTCACCCATACCTCGGGGGTCAGGACAGAGAAAAGGGCCTCTGACTAAGGCAAGGCCATAAGACAATATCTTGGTTATCTGGGTACGTAAATTGTACTAGTTGGAGCTGACTGCATTTCATTCCTGACAGCTTTGAAGTGAAAATGATACACAATGTTATGTGTAGCTACCTGAGCCGAACTGCCTTTCCAGGTTTCTTTTGTGCTTTCCAAAGACGACAATTTTCACCATTACTCAAAATTCTGTACCAAATGCAACTGATTAAAACTGGATATTGCTGAAGCCTACCACCTGTTCACTAACGTCCACAGGCAGCCCCAAACCACTTCAGTCAAACGTCACACCCAAACATTCAGCTTTTCTCAGACCAAATTAAACGTTTAAAGAAAAAAAAAAAGACCAAACACTAAAGATATTTTTAAAAATATTTAAAACAACACAATAAAAAGTAAAAACAACCTCAGACCCCTCAGACTAGACATTCCCACTGAAAAATCTTTGTGGTCCCTGAATTTGATTTTCTATGCAAAGGCATTGATTTCCAAAGAAGAGTGATAAAAATATGGTTTGGCATTCTCAAAAAAACTCCAGAAAGAAAGAAGTTCCCTCTTCCGCTTCGACTTTCACTTACATGAAAATCCTTCACTGAGAATGAATTAAAACTTGGAAATTCACACGAGATTTCTCCCTCTCCTTCTTTGTTATCTCTTACACGACTTTTGTGTGTTTTTTTGCTCGGCTTAAACAATGACAGGATCTGTTCGGATGTCAAGCCGAGGTATTCTGAAAGCAGGAAGAGAAGCCTGTCTACAGCACCCACCTCCACCACAGCACGTGAAACGCACTGAACGCTGTCACTATATGAGAACCCTGCAGCTTTGTTACATTGCAAATAGGCTAGGCCACAATCCGAGAAGACGAACATAAGCTATTTTTAAGAGTCCAGTAGAAATCTGGCAGCTGTAGCTTTTCATTCTATGATGATGTTTCCACAACTTCTTCATCACGTGGCATCTTATAGAAGATGAAAATTATTAAAGAAACATGCATTTTTTTTAAAAATGCATACTAATTCATGAAAAAAATACATCACCTGAGAATGTCTTTTTCCTCAGAAACATGGATCCAGACATAAGCAATATACTAAAGATGGCTTTGTAATTTATGAAATCACTTCCCTTCCAACCCATGGGAAATAATTTAATAAGCAGATGAAATATTACGAAACTTTTAATCGAGGGCTTGTGGTCAAGGTGTTTATATTATAAATGGTTGCATTTGATGCTTAAAATAGTGTTCATAAGAATGTAAAGGAAAATCATTTTGCAAGCAATAGAAACCTCAATAGTTGTTTACTTGTTTAAATTTGCTGTTTGTTTGCTAGAAAAGCAGAGACTAGACTAAAAGAGGCTAGAGGCCAGGTTTGGGGCTCGCGCCTGTAATCCCAGCACTTAGGGAGGCTGAGGCGGGTGGACCACCTGAGGTCAGGAGTTTGAGATCAGCTTGGCCAACATGGTGAAACCCCATCATCTCTACTCATAATACAAAAATTAGCCAGGCGTGGTGGTGGATGCCTGTAATTCCAGCTACTTGGGAGGCTGAGGCAGGAGAATCACTTGAACCCAGGAGGTGGAGGTTGCAGTGAGCCAAGATCGCACCACTGCACTCCAGCCTGGGCAACAAGAGCAAAACTCCATCTCAAAAAAAAAAAAAAAAAAAGAATGTGCTGGAATCAGTTGTAAAACAATTTAAAGTATGCAAGCACTTAACACATGGCAAATGATGTGGTTTGTCTGACTCCAATATTGAACCTTTGTTTAAATTAAAAGAATGATCTAAATTAAAAAAGGATAATAGTATTAGTTGTAATACTGAAAAGACTTTTAGAAAACATTTTCTAAATGACTCCCTTTTTAAGAACATCTTTCTGAAATATGCAACCTCACAGTGACCTTTTGCAAAGATGATCTGTTAACTGAGGACTGAATTTCGGGTTGGACATGGTCAGGATTCCAAGTCAGTACTGCAGCACAATGACCACACAGTAACGATACCAAACTGGTTAAAACAAAAAGCAGTTACTATGAATATAGACACACACATGCACACACGCACACACACACACAATATCTTTGTGAATTTCAGATAGATAGCTTTTTAGTACATTTGTAGTTAGCTTAAACCAACATGAAGTGTGTGGCTGATGAATACCTCTACCAAATAAGCCATGTTACAACGAGATGGTTAGAGAAGCCCACTTTTGCTGAAAATATCCCAGAGAGGTTACATGGGAGCCTAGGCTGAAGATGTGGTACTATGGTTACAGGATTGCGGACACTAGTTAGATAACTGCTTCAAAGCTTATATTAAGGCAAATAAAAGCTGATTGCTAGAAAGCAATTATTAAAATGTCTCTTGTTTATCTAAAGAAGAATAGGACTTCTTTTTTTTTTTTTTCTGGTGCAGCCAGATGTTCTAACTTTTGAACAAATGAGCATGGTCAACAATGTACGATAACTCTCGAGTCTATTCCTTTGGCCTAGCTGAGCCCGTCTGGCCCTCGGGCATCCTGCAGGGTGACAGACAGAAGGGCAAGGGCACTATCAGAGATGGAACAGGCTGCCCCCCACTCCTCCCAGCCTCTACCAGTACAGAGAGACAGACTGGAGCCAGAGCATTCGCAGCCAGTTGGCATCTTGGTTCTTTCATCTTCTGAAAATAAAAATAAGTGCTTGTCTCTGGAGGTCAAAGAGAACCGCACTCATTTCCTGGAGGGGGCTTTTCTGGAGGAGAGGAGCCTCAGTCCTGTGCCAAGTTTTCGCGCTGTTGGGCCACACGCCAGGCCTTTCTTCTGGATCTGGTCTGCACGTCCAGAGATGGTGGAATTGCATCAGCGTCATCTGCACAGTGAAAGGGTGGCTCTGGTCCAGAGAGGCCCATTCCGGGCCTGGCTACATGGCCTCGGGGCCCGGCGGCAGTTTGAAGAGTCTGGCTGCAGATAGGAGCTTTCTTATGTGTCTCTCCTCTGTGATGCCGGCCTCTTGAAGGCAAGTGTGGGACAGAGAAGGCACTTGGCTCAGGGTGCTGAAGCCCGCGGTGGAGAGGGTACTGGCATACATGGGCAGGCCGATGGAAATGAGCCAATCCGACACAGACAAAATGCATCCGGGAGAGATGGGCTTTCGGCAGATTTCCGTGAGACCACCGCTTGGAATCTGGATAAATTAAGAAAGCAATATGATTGATAGAAACGTTCCATGTGTCATCGGAGGGCTGCTTCATATGTCTAAAAGGGACAGCACTGAAATACTGCATTGCTAGACTGTTATCAGAAAGTGATAATACAATGAGTGTCAGAGATCAAGCCTAGCAGAAAAAACTCTTCTCTAAGATGAAACAAATCTTTAAGGAAGTGTTCCACAAGGTTCTCCAAGGTGTTTGGAATGAGATCGAATCCCACGTATGTGTCCAAGTCTCCAAACTGTAAGCATTTACGTATTCTAATATTTTGTTTCACTATGGCTATGCTCTTGACAAGAGCCCTAAAGTAGTCTGAAGAGACAAATCCAGGGGATCGTGTGAAAAGTAACACTCAGGTCGGGCGCGGTGGCTCACGCCTGTAATCGCAGCACTTTGGGAGGCCCAGGCGGGCAGATCACAAGGTCAGGAGATCAAGACCATCCTGGCTAACACGGTGAAACCCCGTCTCTACTAAAAATACAAAAAATTAGCCAGGCATGGTGGCACATGCCTGTAGTCCCAGCTACAGGAGGCTGAAGCAGGAGAATCTCTTGAACCTGGGAGGCAGAGGTTGCAGTGAGCTGAGATCACACAACTGCACTCCAGCCTGGGCAACAGAGCCAAATTCCAACTCAAAAAAAAAAAAAGATAACACTCAATGGGTAGGGTTTTTATAAAGTAGACTTTTCACTGTATTTTGAATCTATGTTAACAACCAGAAAATTAAATATTTAGTCAATGCAGTTATAAAGAACTTAAAATATAGTAATATCAGGGTTGGCTGGAACAGGGAAATGGACATTTAACCCTGACTACTGGGTATATAAAGGGCCTACATCTTTCAGAAAGGTGATTTGCTAACGAGAATGAAAATCTTTGGGATTTTATACAGTTTTCATGAAGCAAATCCTCTTCAAGGAATATATTCTCAGAAATTAACCCTGAAAGTCTACAAAAATTTATTCATAAGGATGTAAAAGGTTGGGAAAATCTAAATGTTTGAACTATGAGATTGACTGCTAGAGTACATTCAGCTACTAGAATACTTTGAAATACAATAGCCATCCCCCTTATCCACAGTTTTCTTTCTACAGCCTGAAAATAGTAAATGGGAAATTCAGAAGTAAACAATTCATAAGTCTAACACTGTATGCCATTCTGAGTCATGTGATGTAATCTCACACCGTCTAGCTCTGTCCCACCTGGGGCCACCATCCCTTTCTCCAGCGGATCCACACCGTCTACACTACTGTTCCTCAGTCACTTAGTAACCCCAAGTCATCAGATCAGCTGTCGCAGTACTGCGGTGCTTGTGTTCAAGTCACTCTTACTTGATCTCATAATGGCCCCAAAGTGCAGGAGTGGTGATGCTGGCCATTTGGAACGTGGCAAAGAGAAGCCATTAAGTGCTTCCTTTAAGTAAAAAGGTGAAAGTTCTTGACTTAATAAGAAAAGAAAAAGAAATCGTATGCTGACATTCCTAAGATCTACAGTGAAAACGAATCTTCTATCCATGAAATTGTGAAGAAGGTAAAAGAAATGTGTGTCTAATATATTCAGGGTCTGGTACTCTCCAGGCTTTCAAGAGATCCACTTGGAGGTCTTGGACCATATCCCTCATGGATATGGGGAGACCACTGTATTGAAAATACCAAAAAATTTTTTTAGTAACAAAGAGACAGACTTAGGATGTGATAATAGCAAACAATCAGGTTTCAATACTGTACACTTAGTATTACACGTGTACAGAGAAATGATTAGACAGAGTTTTAATGGACAAGTAAAAATTGTGTGTATTTATGGTGTAAAACGTGATGTTTTGATAAATGTACACATCGTGGAATGACTAAATCAAACTACTTAACCCATGGATTGCCTCACATACTATTTTTTGGGGTGAGAACACTTAAAATCTGCTGTCCTTGCAATTTTCAAGTATGCATTGTTATTAATTGGAGTCACCATGCTGAATATTAGATCTCTTGAAGTTATGCTTCTGACACTTTGTGTCATTCAGACGGATTTTATTTTATTTCTTAAGAGATGGGATCTCACTATGGTGCCCAGGCTGGCACCAAAGTTCTGGGCTCAAGCAATCTTCCTGCTCTGCCTCCCAAGTCACTAGGATTACAGGTGTGCGCCATCACGCCTAGCACTAGACTAATCTTTAAAAAGCTTTTCACAGTGTTGGGATTATGGATAATTTTCTTTTTTTTCCTTCTGAAAGTGTATTTTTAAACATTTCTAGGCTGA
The DNA here is from genome assembly GCA_963573385.1 of Cacajao melanocephalus. Taxonomy (NCBI): domain Eukaryota; kingdom Metazoa; phylum Chordata; class Mammalia; order Primates; family Pitheciidae; genus Cacajao; species Cacajao melanocephalus. Next base: position 32,788 of record CAUYLG010075605.1, read on the forward strand.
CCCATGCATTACTCTCTCCCTAGCAGTCTCCTTTCCATAGCTACACAAGCTCCTTTCCTTGTCTATTTGTCAGCTGTCAGTATGCTCATCACTAAGTGTGATAACTAAATGTGCCTCAGGAAGCCGGGGAACCGTGGGCTGCTCACCGCCATGCGGTGCTGCTTCCGAAGCTGCTTCACCCGGATCTGGTCCATGTTGGTGGCGACGTCCCTCTCAGGCTGATCCAAGTCCTCTGCGTATCTCTGCACCAGGGCTTCAGGAATCCCACAGCGGCCGTGCTGCCAGGAGAACAGAAATGTGGCAGCAAGGGTTATAAGGGTTGTTTTTTTCTTTCCCTAAGATACACCAGACATCACGTAGGGTCTCACTCTGTCACTTAGGCTGAGCGCAGTACTGTGATCACGGCTCACTGCAGCCTCAAACTCCTGGGCTCGAGTAATCTTCCCACCTTGGCCTCCCAAACTGTTGGGATTCCAGGAGTAAGCCACTGCCCCCAAACCAAAAGTTTTAATCTGAAATGAATATATTTTCTTTATGAGTCAGGATGGATGCTTTCGAGGGAATCCTTTTACATCTTTGTCTTGTACTGATGAGCTCTAGGAAAATGTTTGGAAGCATAGTTAAGGCAGAACACAGTTATCCTACACTTTTCAGGCCAATGCCTTCACCTCACTCAATCAGATCATTTTGCAAAATACAATGCCTCTAATGTTGTTGAAGATAGTCTTCTAAACTGCAGGAGGAAAGGACTAACTTCTACTTTACAGATATTCGACTGTTTGCACTTCATCTGCTACAAGTTATATCACCAGCTCACTAAGCCAGCATTTACTGTACGGTCATTCTCACTACTTTTCATTTAAAGAGATTTACTCATGAAATCTTGGCCGGGCAAGGTGGCTCATGCCTGTAATCCCAGCACTTGAGGAGGCAGAGGCAGGTGGATCATGAGGTCAAGAGATCGAGACCATCCTGGCCAACATGGTGAAACTTCGTCTCTACTAAAAATACAAAAATTAGCTGGGCGTGGTGGCAGGCGCCTGTAGTCCCAGCTACTGGGGAGGCTGAGGCAGGAGACTCCCTTGAACCCAGGAGGCAGAGGTTGCAGTGAGCCAAGATCACACCACTATACTCCAGCCTGGCAACAGAGTGAGACTCTGTCTCAAACAAACCAACTTTTTTGATTTACTCATGAAATATCAAGGAGGCTCAGGGAGGCAGAAGAGGATCTTATTCTAAGGTATTCATTGTCATGAGAATTTTATAATAAAGGACTCAGGAATGCATCATAGCAGGGCCTATGTTTCCTGGAGTGAAGTACTGCTGTATCTATGAGCACTGCTTTATCTTCGGAGTCACTTGGTATTGGTAGATCTCATTTTTTTAAATGAGAAATAATTGTTCATTATAGAGCTAAATGTTTTTGGTAAATGGGGGATTTTATATTATCTTTTTCCCATTACCCATACAGATAACTGTATAATACAATGATCACATCTGAATAGGGTTCTATAATTTTCAAAGTATGTTCACATTTATTTGCCCCCAGTAATCCCTCTAAGAGGTCTTTATGCAGGTTATTTTTAACCTCAGTTTATCTACAGAGAGATGAAATGTTCAGTATCTGAACACATGCACGTCCAGTAAAGCATGGACACATGGATTCAGGTGTTCCCTGTCCGCTAAACTGTCCTTTTCAGAAGCCAGTTTGGGTACTAACCATTCTCCCTGCGAAGTATAGCTGCCAAAAACTAAAAGGAAACAAGCAAGAGCAGAACAAAGAAAACTCCAGAGAGGCTGTATTTGCATTTAATCTGGAGCCTGTGCTCCCTCATCAGAAGCTGCTGGCTGCGAATCATTCATTCCACCCTCTCAGAGCCGCCCATGCTACTGGGCTGGCTTCAGGGGCAGCTGTGGGCTCATCTCACCTGGCTGCCTGACTTCTACAAAGGCCTGTGAACTTGGCAGGCCCAGGGCCTTTAATACCTTATCAGAATATGGCTCCTCTGTGAGATCGATGCCTTCGGCGTGCAGCTTGTTTTCAGTGAGCATTTCCAGATCCACTCCCCGGGCACAGGAGACCTTCCTGGTCAAAGCTGGGCCCAGCTTCACACCATGCTCCTGGAGGCTCGTGTTCTCCGGGAGCTCTGAGAGCCAAGGGGGTGGCCTTGTGCCTGGTGGGCTGCCAGGCGCCTGCCCTGAGAGGGGCCTGGGAGCCAGTGCTGGGGGACAGTCGCTGGGGCTGGCGGGGCTGGCAGGGCTGCCCCTTTTTACAGGCAGGCATGGCGCGTCGGGACTGGGGTAGGTCCCACCAGGGCCCATGGGGACAGAGTGGAGTCCGTTAGCGAGGCGTTCTCTGCTCTTTTTGGCAGGAACAGGTGGAGGCTGTGATGGAATTTTTGGCTGCATTCTTGTCTCAGGGACCCTCTGCTCAGCATCGACCCCTTCTTTGGTGCCCAGGGGATGGTGTGTTCCTTCAAACTCGTGTCCTTTTCTGTGGTCCTCCAGAGGTGTCCTTGCTAAACCATGTTTAGCTCCAGAAGGCTGAGCATCATAGTTTCTGGGCAAACACTGAGGGGGTGACGGGCCACGAACAGAGGCTGCGACTGAGCCCTCCAGTTTCTTAGTTGTCAACTTCTGAGGTTCAGAAAATCTCTTGCTTTGGGTCAGTAGCAACGCATTGTCGACAGCAGAGTCTCGCTCCAGGGGCTGGGCTTTTGTGGCAGAGGCGCTCGTCTTCTGTGGCACTTCGGGTACAATCTGAGGGGGCGGTTCTGTCACCTCGGTAGGCACGTCTTGCTCAGCGCCAGGCTCTGCTTGAAGGTCATCCAGGGAATGGGATCGGGGCCAGGTGTCCACAGTCTGGGGGCCCTCCAGGGTCTCACAGCTCCGGCAGATGGAAACTGGGAGGCTTCTTCGGTTTTTATTCAAACCAGTCACACCAGGTGGGTCACAGCTCTTGGACGTGTCTGGGCCGAGGCCACTACCCAGCCTGCCCTCCTCCCGTCCCTGCTTCAGTGCGTCCCCTGATTTCATTAAAGGCAACGTTGGGTAGTTGCCCAACTGGTTTCTGCTGAAAGACTTTAAGTTGGGCTCGGTGGATGACTTGGCAGATAGGAGGCTAGCTTTCCGAGTCTTGCCTGTGAGACAAGGGAATATTTTACAATCACATATTAAAAGCAAATCAATCAAATGGATGCATAAACTGGTACTAAGATAATTGAAATCTCCAACTCCCATATCCTATTGTTCAATTACACTAAAGACATACAATCACCATTTATGACACTGGGTGATAGAGGGTTATTATGGTTCCATTTTTATTTTTAGAAAGAATCCTTAGTCTTATTAAAGAAATTATGAAGACTGAAATTAATTGGGTGACATGGGAGAGAAATATGCTTTGTCAAGCAGGGAAATAAATCTTGGCTGAAGTCTGTGCCCAGCTGCAACCGATGTGAAAAGAGGCTGCTCATCCATAGCCCATATTGATGAGGTTTGTTGGGTCATGATTGAAAAGGAGAGCTGGACTGAATTCCAGAGCAGAGTCTATAAATGGTACTCCCTTCAGAGTGATCAGTGAATACTCAAATCCCACCTTCCTTGAAGCCCCTCCTTCTAATAAATCTATCCTAGAAACAACCAACCAACCAACCTGGACACAGACAAGTAAACATATGTAAGTACTTTGCCAAAGAAAATCTACAAAATACTGAGAAAGTTTTGGATCCCAGCAAAGCAACAGCCTTGTTTAAAACTGTCAGACTGATAACTGAACTATCAACCAGACATAATCTACTTATCTGTTGACTGGTGATTGATATTAAACTGCTGCTGCTGGATAAGTTTGCCAAAAACTTACAATGCATGGGCCAGGCAATATACTGAATGCTTTGTTCACATCAGTACTCTCTCACACACACACACACACACACACACACACACACAGATTAACTGTCCCTTGTTACATTTTTGGTTAATAACATGTTTGTTGTGTGCTTTGACCCTGTCCACCTGTATTTTCCACACTGACAAACACCAACACGCTAGGCATGTTGAAAAAAAAATTCTTTAGAACCCACATGAGCTACACAAGGATTCTGATGTTTGCTGAAACTGAGGATGTACCGGGATACTATGTGAGTTTTGTATACTGTCTTGACTGAGGCCACCTGAATATTACAGTTTGGGGAGAACTACCATCTTCCCAAGCTGATAGAACACCTTGAATGGCAGGGCGTCATGGCTCAAATGTGTAGGATATTTGCAGGATATTACTGTTGTTACATAAAGATCATCAGCCTAGCGTTACTACTGAAGATACTGACCATGGTCCCACTTTTCATTATTAGAAAAATCACCATAAATAAATGAAGAAATGCCTCTTCAGAAAAAAATCGCATCAAAACTTAAAAGTTGAAGCAGCAAATTATTAAAACCTCTTTAGCATAAATTTTAGAAATATGACTTTCTTTTCCCTTAACTCCCAATATAAAACTATACGTCTAAGTTCCATTTCCGCATTCTGCATTATATTAGAAAGATCCCTGAATTTATTTTGAGTTCAAAGTATGGTTCCTAGCAATCTAGTTCTTCAGCGGGTACACCTGAATTCATTTGGGCATGAAAAATTCTGCCAGTAACATCTGTGAGATCCTTACCAATCACCAACAGCTGGGGGAATTAGTTTCCTGAAAACTTTTGGATATGAAAAAGTTATTAACAGAAAAAAAAAAATTCTTCAGACCCTACATAAGCTACACAAGGATTCTGATGTTTAGTAACACTGAGGATATACCGGGATACTAGGTGGGTTTTGCATACTGTCCTGGCTGAGGCTACCTGAATATTATAGTTTGGGGAGAACTACCATCTTCCCAAGTTGATAGAACACCTTGAATGGCAGGACGTCATGGATCCCCAAGATGCTCATTAGAATTGGAATTAGAGTGAGGCAAACAAGGTGCCCAGAGGATGAACGCTAAGGAGGTGAATGCCCAGAGTCATGCGAGCACGGGGCTGGTACCCGAGAGTGGGCACCTGCTTAGGGTTTGCATCCTGGACACCCTCTTTCCTTAGCCCTGGTTTTGGTGCCCACAATGGCTCTCAAACTATTTTTTCCCATGATCCCCAGTAAGAAACACATTTTACATTCAACATGTCATACACAGAGACATACATGCATGCACGCAAGTGCAAACACACAGACATAACTCAAACAAGGATTACAAGTGACAGTGCCAGCAACACTAACCGTTATCCTGAGGGGATGTTCTCTACTCTATGTTGTCTTACAAAACTGCCGTCCATGACCTACTAAATTTCTTTCACAACCCACTAATAAAGTACAATCTGTAGTAAAAAGTTTTCTTAGTAGGTGCTCAGTAAATCTCTTAACAAATGGGCTATTAGATAGGGCTCCAATGGCTGCTGAAAACTATCAAACCTGGGCATTTTATATGACGGCCTTCAGGAGTTTGACAGAGATTTAGGTCACTGTGGCAGCGTAAGCCTCTTTCCATTGTTTCTCGTCTTGCTACAATCTGAATTCTGGGGTCACAATAGGAAACCACAGAGGCATCCATGGTAACGTTTAGCCCACCTGACCCCATACCACTTAAGACTCCTCTTCTGTTTGAGACATGTACGTTTTCTGAAATTTCATGTTGACTACTTCCCGACTGGCTGTACAGAGAGGCCACAAATAAGACATGTGGCTGCCTAATCCTTCTCTCCTGTAGTAACTGCCCTTGACACTCAGGCCATGCAGCTGAGGCATTTAAGACACTGCTGCTGGTGTGACCTTGATGGATGGTCTACCTGGTAAATTGTTTTCCTATAGCCTTAATAGTTCCCAATGCTCAAATGTTGGTTTTTATTGCATAAAGAAAAGGGCATAGGAGACACACAATTTAGGTTTTACAGCTGCAGGTATTTTACACAGAATTTATTAACCTCACACAGCAGCCAGGAGAATAAAAAGGGAGGCTAACTATGGACTAGAATGGTGTAGATCAGAAAGAAAAAGATGGTTGCTGAGCTCATGATAGGAATACAATCGTCCTTTTGCAGAAACTGTGCTTCGAAATCAAGTCAAAGCAGGTTCCCAGCGACCCATGCTGACATTACCGTTTTCCAGATTCTCACTGCTTTCGTAGCATCCTGAGTCTCGCGGGGAGCATCCACTCAGGCCCTGGCTGTCAATGAGCAGCTTCTCCTGGGATCCTGACTGGTCGCTGTTACCTAAAGGAGAGAACCCAGCACGAAATCAACAAGGGGCGTGAAAAGCAGAGGGTTCAGAGTCAACAGATCTCGACTTTATCCTCGGTTACTGCCCTGAGCTTTTAGAAGAGAACAATTTATCTTAAAACAGATGAGATCAAAATGAACTAGTGTGATCACAGCTTTTCTTCCAATAAAGTATTAATCGCACGAAGATAAGTTTGGAGAGAGCACACATTTGGAATATGTTGACGCCTTTTAAGTTACCGGAACAGAGGCTGACTCTGGCCTCAGGGCTACGAGGAAAAGAGAAAGGCAGAGTGTAGTTTTGGCAGTGGGGCTCGCAGTCCCTTGTGAGCGATGGCACCATCAGGGAGAAGCAAAGAGAGAATAAACGTCCTATTCACAAGGTGAGATTGGGTCATACGTTTTTTGGAGATCTGTTAAGACTTGTGCTTCAAGATATTTATGTTGCCAACTTTCCAAATTTGGGAGCTAGTATTAAAGTGTCAGATGAAATAACAAATTTTATTAGCATTTAGGAGCATTCCTAGACCACAGGGACACACGCTGAGGGTGATTGTATTAGCTCAGAAAGCGTAAGGCTGGCAAACCCCAAAACTGAAGAGAGGCCAGTGGCAAATCTTCTTTCACTTTTGTTGTTTGGGATGAGTTAAGGGTTGTTCTTTCTTTTCTGCTTCTCCCTTCATCTTGTGCCAGCGCATTTCTATCTCCTGCTGATAAGTAAAAGATGGGGAAAGCTTAGGAAACTTTCAAACTTTGAAGCTGAGTAACAGATGCATGGTTGATGGTATAGATAAATAGATGACTGAAAGCTGGACATCCTTATTCTAGGTGGATAAAGAAAATGCAGTACCTATACACCATGGAATACTACTTGGCTATGAAAAGGAATGAAATAATGTCTTTGCAGCAATTCGGATGGGGCTGGAGGCCATCATTCTAAGTGAAGTGACACAGGACTGGAAAGCCAAAACCCTTATGGTCTGACTTGTAAGTAGGAGCTAAGCCGTGAGCACGCAAAGGCATACAAAATGACATAATGGACATTAAAGACTCAGAAGGGCGAGGGTGGGGGGAGTCTGGGGATAAAAAAAAAACTATACATTAGGTACAATGTACACTACTTGGGTGATGGGTGCACTAAAATATCAGAATTCACAGCTATATAATTCATCCATGTAACCCAAAATCACTTATACCCCAAAAGCTATTGAAATAAATAAAGAAAAAGAGAGAAAGACCTCATTCTGAGGAAGGCTTTTAAAGAGAAGCATCATTATTTGTCAATTGTACCTCAACAAAGCGAGAGAGGAGAAAAAACCAAGAGCAGCATCACACGCTTCTGTTGGGTGAATCTGCCCAAAGGCAATCATGTGGAAAGCCACGAGGGTCTTCAACACCCCAACGGCATCACCCGGCATGTTGCAGAAAGGGCACGTGTGGCCTTACATGGGACAGTGAGGTTACACGCAGAACATCTTTGCATTATTATGCAGAGTAAGTGCTTGGTCACATAAAACAGAAACCAAGAAAACATTTTCTACATAAAATAACTGGTTGCAATGATGAATGGCTTTATTTTCCTTTCTTTTCATCTCCCACCAACTCCTCCACTCCAACCACACACACGAAGGAAAAAGAAATCAATACACCAGAAATGTGATGCCTTTTCTCAGGTCATCAAAATGAAAATGCGGGGAGGCAGCAGGCTCTGGCAGCACCCCTGCTGTCCACTCACCACTTCCTGTTTGCACTTCTCACGGGGAAAGCATTTCACAGCCCCAACTACAGCAGAGATCACGGCACGCTAAGTCCCTCAATTAGAATCCCACATTAAGAGTGCTACTTTTAAAATGACTAATGAAAAATTAACTAATTGGAAGCACAAGAGCAAATACTGTCCCCCCGACCACCTAAAAGTAGAACATTCTAGAGTGGTGTCCTCATTGTGTGGAGGAGCCTGTGGCTTTGCCGTGGCCTTTGTTCTAGCCTAGCATGTTATTTAGGAAAATGATACTTATAAAATGAGGGCTTTGCACTATCCATTACAACCCAGGGAGAGGAGTTGGTGTACTCTGTCCCTGGTGACACAGTTCAGTGCACCACAGTGGCCAAAACAGTCTCCAGAGTGCTGGCCGGTGGGAGTAACACAGAAGACCTGCTCCTGCCGCAGCAGGAAAATACATGCTGTGCCTGTATCTCTGGGGATCTCAGCCTGACCAGACACAGCAGCATACCCAAAATTATTTTGGAGAGGGAGGGGATCCATTCTGTCACCTGAAAACCACAGTTCTATTTATACGCTCATAAGGCAGGGAGCTAGAATTGCTGTCCTCATTGGGGAGAAGCGAAAAAGAGGGGCAGTGCTTCTTCTCTGCAGTGCAGAATCAACACCATGACCTTTTCCCACACTTGTCAGCATTGGTGCCAAGGTGCAAAAGATAAGAAAGAAGATGAGCTAGAACCCTGAAAATTCTCACAGTCAAATCACAGCAAAGTGCTGGGTTGTGAGGCTGAGACCCCATTTGAGCATGACCTGAAGGGACTCTGCTTAGACTAACCTCTCTCTGCTTCCAGCCTCACTAAACACACACACACACACACACACACACACACACACACACACACACACACACAATTGCTAAGATACCTATGAGCTATTCCAACATCAAAAGGTAGTGGTACCCCAGGGCACATACCATTGCCTGGGGAGCAGTTCCCTCGGGGAAGAAGGGAAGGGAATGGGATTCTTTGAAAGCAGGACTTTCCATGGGCTTATACCATGTTTCTTAAAATGTAAGAATTAAAGGAAATATGGCAACATATTAACTTTAGCATGTACATACATATGTTTGTTTTCTTTTCCTCTGTACTTTTCTGCATGTTTGAAATAAAGCCTAATTAGAATTCTTATAAAAGTTATTGTTTATACTTGGAAATGGTTAAGACAGTAAACTTTAGATTATCTGTATTTTACCACAAGCAAAAACTGTTTTAGCAATTTGTAAGATGCGTTCATTTGCCAGACCTAAGATAGTAGGTCTGAGGTTGATGTAAGGAACAGCCATCTGACAATTAGAGTCTTTTCCCAGTGGAACCCTATGTGAAGGCTGGCATTTTCTCACGCTTCGAGGGAGGCTGGACAGGACTGACTTCCAAGCAGTGCTGGAGATGTACTTTTTGCTCTCAGTGATGGCTAAGCTAGAAAACTTTCAAGATCCCTGCATATCTTCAAAGATCTCAACACACCTCTGTATCTCTCTAGTGTATAGAAATTCAGTTTGACAGAAACCTATCATGTTTCTCTAAGTTATCAGTAGAGGCACTACTTCTTAGCCACGATGACTTTAACTGTAATGGATGTAAAATCCTATAACTCTAGGAAAAGTCTGGACCCTGACTCTTGGCACTAATTGGTACCTCTGGAACCCTGAAGCCTTTGTTTTAGAACCAATAAAAGGAAGTACAACTTTACATATCAGGGAAGTTCTCAACAACAGAGCAGCATAGATCCAAAACGGAATGTTTGAAGGGGCAAAGGGGTCTTCTTCACCTTCCAGGTTAGCCACCTGATGGATAAGATACCCTCCTACAAAATGCCCCTTGGTACAAAACACTCAGGATGTGATCTCAGGAGGGACGATGGTTCTGAGCCAACATGGCATGGAACAGTCTAAGCACAGATCCCTGCCTTACACTCAGGATGTAGCTTTTCTCCTCCTATTGTGTGGATGATAAAGGACATGTAATGGAGAGTCTATATACACCAGCTGCTCTTGGTGAATGAGGAAGAGCAAGTGAGCTATGTCACTGGGCAGATGTGGTTCAGGACAATAGATGATTTCATATTAATTCATACTATTGAGATGGTAGGGTACGCCAGTCACTGTGCAGGCTCCTTACTGGCCACAGATCCCAACATGTCTCCCGGGGGACTCAAATACTAAAAAGACCTGGTTATAAAGTGATATTAACTGTGAATCACAATTCCCTCCAAATCTATCCCTGAAGGCAGCCTGTTTGTCTTAGGCTCAGACATCTATTTGATGGTGTGTGTTTCTCTATCTTATCAGTTAATTTAGAGGGACTGCCTATTTAGCAGAAGTGAATTTAACCTAACGACAGTTGCTTCCATTGTCTCTCGGGCCTGATACATTTCAGTAATGTATAATTCTTTTTTCCACCATTAACCATGGTTTTGGCGTGTCTTTTAGCAACAGAAATGCTATTAGCTACTGATATCTCTGAAGCAGAGTCCTTGAAAGAAAACACATTTGAATTCAGTAACTGGAAAGGATATTCCTTTAAGATGAATGATTTCAGGGATATTTTTGATGTCAGATTGAAAAATGCAGAGCAAGATAAAACTGAGTTAATAGAGCGAAGGACATGGTATATTCAAATAGACTTCATAAAAGCTGTGAGCTCACTGAGAATTCTGTTCACAGGCTGTAAAAATAAGCTATCATTTAGGTTGGGAATTTGCAGGCCAATCAATATGGAATTCTCTGCTCTACATATTCACTGCAGAGAGACACCTAACGAAAGCTGACAAATTTCATGTATTTACCAACCAGTCTACTCAATAAGAACATAACTCCTCATGTGCTCTGAGAAGTAATCACCCCTTAGCTGGGCAAAAAACTCCCAGCTGGTCAGTCACTTTTGTGTTCAGCTGTCCTAATGGCCTGCAGGGGGCTCCACATCTTCATAGTACCTAGGGTGGAGTCTACCTATTTCTTGGGAAAACTGTCATTCCATTCTTGCAGGCACTTGGTGCAGGATCGTCTTCAACTATCATCTAGAAACATGCCCGGAAAGGTAGCGGCGGCACAGGAGGCTTTCTTTTGTTCCCATGTCTGCACTGGGAATTCATGGCTTTGTGCTGTTTGACCTTGGCTTTGGAAAGAACAGGACAGAGTAAGTGACTCCAAGGACCTGGCACATGCCGGCAGCGTACTCGGGGCCTGCTGCGGCGGCGCTCACGGGGCACACCTCTGTGTGCACAGGGACTTACTGTCGTGTTCCTGCAACAGCTCCACCGCTGTTAAGAGAACAGCTCTGTGTTCCGGGTCCCTGATATCCAGCTCATCCAAGTCCTCCTCCTCCAGCAGCTTAAAAGTGTCCAAATCTTCATATCCATTGAACAGGAAAGTGGGCATGTGCTCCTGTGAGAGGGAGAAGGAAGACAGAAGGGAGTCAGCCAGCCCAGCCACACGATAACACCGCCACCAACTAGCCTGCCACCCCCTCGTGCTTTTCCCACAGTCATCGTTACGCTCATGTAAAGACTAGTAAGTATCACTTGCAATGGATCCTGTATGTCCCGGTCCTCCAGCTCAGTAGGCAAGCAGGGTGTTTTATTAATCATCGGTTAGGAAGATGTACATCGTAGGCTGTGATGGATTCCGCTGGCTTGCATTATAATTGTGCCCTTGATAAGAGCTAATTCCTGTACCTCCACAGAGCCCACAACAGAGGAGACTCCTCCTTCATTTACAGAGCTATTAAAAATCCAGCTTTTAATTCCTCAGGATCAAGAGTTTTGCAAAGAGGAAACACAGTCTCTTGCGGCAGACTGGCGCTACTAGATGCTGGGAGTGATGGTGCGAGAGAAGTGGGAGCGGAGTTTCCTTGCAGCCCCTATGGAGCTACCTGCAAGGTGCCAGGGGTTTCTGCCTAGAGCCCTTCCAGCAGCAAGGTTTGACCTGTGGGCTTATGCTGTCACCCACAGCCGAGGTCAAAGGCAGTGTTAGAAAACTGGTTGCTTTTTCTGTAAAATAACGGATGCTCATGATAGTAACAGGCCGCCCTTATTGGACCACACAGATCAGCCCCGACCCTACCCTAAAAATGCCCTCACTTGCTTAGTGTAGGAGAGAAAAAGGCAATGAGGGAGGAGTGTGTGGCAAGAATCGGAAGCGACTGACTTTTAGGTTAATCCGATCCAGGAGATCCTCCACAGACTTGGGCTGGGGTGGTCTTCCTTTCCGCCGCCTCCTGGTGGGGCGCTTGGGTTTCTCCTCATCCTCGCTGAGCACATCCACGTAGATGAACTTGAACGTGCCGACTTTGTTGTTCAGCAGCCCCATCCAGGTCCCCATGGGTGGCTTGCTGATTATATCAATGATATCTCCTTTCTGTGGCCCAGGGAGCAAAGATCTTTCCATTAGGTACATTCTATGAACGTACAAACCATGAATCTGGCGGACACACAGGTCACGCAGAAGCGAAGATGCCACAAAGGCCAGAATCGGGGTCCCACAAGTCACCCTTCTGAGTGACCCACATAGGATGTGACTGTGAGCTCGGCAGAGGCCAGACAGGTGTCTCTGACTGTACGGAATTCCATGCAGGCCCCCAGTCATATCCCCTCTATCCTCCTGTTCTGCAGGACCAGGGGTGCCTGGGGTGCCCCTCGTGCTCTGAGCCAGGATGCCCACCCGGCACTCTGAACGCCTTCCCTCCTCAGAGTGCTCCCACTTCTTGGAGAAGGCACTCCCCACCAGTCCTAACCAGGTGATCCCTGCCCTGTCACGGCTGCACACACTTTGTGGAACCTCATCTGTCCCATAAAGGTATCTCTGTGCACACAGAAGGCAGAAATCTTTCTTCAGATGGAGAAAACCCAGAAACCAGGTGTGTGGGGCAGGAGCTGGTGTCGGGAGAGGGAGGGCGTGCAACAGAAATTCTAAAGGGAAGCCGAGGTCAAAGGGGTGAATTGATGATGGCCCAGGGATTAACACACGACCCTCTGCCTCATGGGCTGGCAGGTTCCTGTTGTGTTTTTCACTGCAGAAGAGACCAGCAATCAAGGTAGCCAAGATACTGTGCAGTCTGTACCATAGTAGCCCAGCATTCAACAGTTGTTAGAAGGAAAGAAAGCCTCCTAGAGAAACGGAAGAACCCAGTTAGCTGCTCTGAGACCAGCAAGAGAGATACCTTGAGCTTGAGCGAGTCTGTGTCATAGGGACTGGGGGTGAAGTCGGTGTGCACCCTGGCACGCCCGCAGAATGGACCTCGGTAAGGCGGCTCTTCATCATCCCCATCTTCCGACTTGACGCTTTCCCGGTTGCTGGTTGAGGAATCGGTGGTGCTCACTGTTTGACCACCTACAGGAAGAACAAGCGTAGATACAGATTTCGCACCCAGCAAAGCAGAAAGGTACTGAAGGCGTGGCAGATTAGGAAACGAAGGCCCAGAGAGAGGAAGCTTTGAGCCACATCCCTATGTCAGGACCGGAGAAGGTCCCGGTGAGGAATTCTCTGATTGTTATCCCTAAGCTCCTCACTGGACAGAGGACTCACAGCAAGTTACCCTCATGAGCTGGGAATCCATGTGGCACGGAGGCTCCTGCGTGGAGGACACTGCAGGACCAGGAATTAGACCCTGCTCTTAATGTTCGTGACCTCTCAGTGGTAATGCACACTCTTCCTAATCATTTTACATATGAGGAAACAAATTCAGAGTGGTCACGTCACTTGCCCAAGGGTAAGAAGTTAAAGAGGTAGGTTTAAACTTGATCTTGGGGCGCGGTGGCTCATGCCTGTAAGCCCAGCACTTTAGGAGGCCGAGGTGGGCAGATCGCTTGAGTCCAGGAGTTTGATCAGCCTGGGCCACATGGTAAAACCCCCATCTCTACAAAAAAAAAAAAACACGAAAACATTAGCCAGGCATGGTGGCATGCCCCTGTACTGTAGCTACTTGGGACACTGAGGCAGGAGGATCCCTTGAGCCACGGTGGTGAAGGTTGCAGTGAGCTGAGATCACAACACTGCATTCCAGCCTGGGAGACAGTGAGACCCCATCACAAAAAATAAAAATAAAATAAAATAAAAACTTGTTCTTTTCCTTCATACCATTCAGCCAACTCCAACTACCACTGGCCCTGAACTATTTGAACAAAATTTATCAGACACATAAAATTCCCCTCCCTTCCCCACTCCCTTTATTTTGCTGGTCATCTTCATGTGCTTGTGTCCCTGGCTTCTTCCCCCTGCTCTCTAGATCCTTTTTCTGAGATGCTTTCCCTATTGTCTCCAATCAAAATTCATCACCCCCTCTTTTGGGCTGCTGCTGCATGTCTGCTAATAAACAAATACAACTCTGAGTCCAGACAGTTTGCAGGTCTGATTCTCTAATAGCACCTGAAGGGCAGGACTTGGTCTTATTTACCTTGAAATTGCCTGAACCTCGTGCTCAGTATATGTCAGACATTGACTCCAAAGAAAATAATCTAGGATGACAAAGTAGACTTACTCATGGAGCTCTGCCCACTCAGAGAACTCCGAAGACTTTCTACAGAACCTCCAGCCTTGAGCTTGGGCTTGTCCATGTGTTCTGGGTCAGGCTGTGAAGGCGGAGGGGAGCCAGGCATTCCATCAAGGCCTGAGTCCTGCCGTGGGTTTCAACAAAATGAAAAAGTTCATCAGAGTGGACAGGCGTCACCTTGTAATTCTCAGCGACTTGGCCTTCAGTGAAATCAATCAAATCAATCTATACCCATATTTGATTCTATACTCAGTATTTTCCTCCTTTTAAGTCTACATCCTTGCTTAAAGTTGTGGCCAATGTTACTATTTGTTAAGCACTCAAATATTATGTCTCATTCTCAAATAGATATTCTTGAAATCTCCAAGAAAAAATAAAAAGCTTAGAGATTCAGCATACACAGAAGCCCAGTAGTAACAAGGATGGACTTCAAATGTAGATCAAGTACAATCCGTGACTAATGGAATACCTGGAAGTGTAGTCATAGGAAATGTAATCGACTTGGATGGGAAACATTTGCACTTTAAAAAAAAGTGTATTCCTTGAAAAAAAAAAATTGGCCAGATTCTTGTTTCTATTTATACACATTATTGGCATTGGCTAAAGAAATACAAATTAAAAACCCAAATATACAGCAAACATACTATTTTCCGGTTGACAATAAAATTTCCATATGTCACTCTGAAGTTTTAGCTTCTTTCACTTTTCTAAAGTATTGTCAGTAAAAAGCTAGGAAGTCTCTTTCAGATCAGAATCCTGATGGGAGTGACTCAGCAGTACTTTCTGCATTTTGGGTAGCTAAGTATTACCCACTCAGTGGCTCCTCATTTGCACATTAGTGTAGCATGCTTATTTGATTCGTGGTGCTATATCAATAGGCAGTATCACACTTTGGAAAGTTTGCAGTGAGAACTGTTTACTTGCCAAAATAGAAAAGTCTCTGGCATACTTCATATGGACACAGCCATGTGAGCACAAAACCAACGAAATGAAACCTGCTATTTGCATGCTGCCGAATCATCAGAAGGGCCTGAACCCAGCTCCACAGGCCCTGCAAACATCTGAGGACATCAGCAATAGCAGCTTCTGATCCAACAGACATTAGTGCTTTAAATGTAAGGAAAGCGAGCAAGCGACCTCTTAAGCAACAAAGAAAAACAGATATTAGGAAGTTACTGAAGTTACAAAGTATGAATTCCTTAAAAAGAGAAAAGAATTCATTCCTCCTTTCTGCATCATAAAATAAATAACTTTTTCCCATCAAAATCTTCTGTAACGCTTCTGAAAAAAGCACGCATTTGAAAAATAGCAATAGTAAATGTGGATCTCTGATATATTTTCAAACGCTTTTTAAAATTATTAATTTATTCATCACGTGTTTATTGATTATTTACAATAGCAGGAACTATTCCAGGTGCTGGGCATATAGCAGTAGCAGAGAAAACAAACATCCCTACCATAAGGGTTGGTATATTTACTAAAAAGTTTTTTTAAAAACAACCACACAAGGTCGGGCACGGTGGCTCATGCCTGTAATCCCAGCACTTTGGGAGGCTGAGTGGGGATCACGAGGTCAGGAGTTTGAGACCCACCTGGCCAACACAGTGAAAACCCATTTCTGCTAAAAATACAAAAATTAGCTCAGTGTGGTGGTGCATGCCTGTATTCCCAGATACTCGGAAGGCTGAGGCAGGAGAATCACTTGAACCTGGGAGGCAGAGGTTGCAGTGAGCTGAGTCCACGCCATTGCACTGCAGCCTGGGTGACAGAGTGAGACTCTGTCTCAAAAACAACAACAACAAAACAACAACAAACCATACACAAAACTTTCCATTATTTTTTGCTTTACGAAAAGTTTATAATGATCAGTTATTTCTTTTATTCCTTAACTTACATGAAATGACTGCTTTAAAAAAATAGAACTAAGCACGTAAGATTCCTATATCATAGTAAAATTATAGAAAAATGTCAAAATGACCTTAAAATTCTGATCTTATGATCCATAAAGCAGAAAACCTCTTGGAACATAAGCTTAAGAGTTTTAGTAGCTGTTTCAATTTTGGGGAAAAGCAAACTAATAAAGTGCTTTAAATTAGTAACATGCTTTCACTAGCAAGCTGACTGCTTCAATATAGAATATAATATTCAATATAGAAATATAGAATCACTATCACTCCCTCACCCATAGGGACAAGAGAATGAAAAGAATAAAGAAAAAAATCATGGATAAGAGACACTGAAGGTAGCCCAGACATCCCCGGCAGGGCTAATAAGCCACAGTTTCTCAGCCTGAGCACTGATGATTTTGAATGCACAGTTCTTTGCTGTGGGGACTGTCCTGTGCATGCTAGGATGTTTTGGCAGTGTCCCTGGCATCTATCCTCTAGATCAGCATTCTCCAACTCCCGGGGCATGGACCAGTACTCCTCCGTGGTCTGTTAAGAACTGCGCCACATAGCAGGAGGTGAGCGGTGGGTGAGCAGGCGAAGCTTCATCTGTTTTTACAGCCACTCTCCATTACTCGCATTACTGTCTGAGCTCCACCTCCTGTCAGATCAGCAGTGGCATTAGATTCTCATAGGTTGTAAAATTGCACACACGAGGGATCTAGATTGCAGGCTCCTTGTGAGAATCTAATGTCTGATGATCTGTTACTACCTCCCATTACCCCCAGATGGGACCATCTAGTTGTAGGAAAACAAACTCAGAGTTCTCACTGATTCTACATCATGGTGAGTTGTATAATTACTTCATTATACATTACAATGTAATAATAATAGAAATAAAGTGCACAATAAATGTAATGCGTGTGAATCACCCCGAAACCACCACCCACCCCAGCTCCGTGGAAAAATTGTCTTCCATGAAACCAGTCCCTGGTGCCAAAAAGATTGGGCACTGCTGCTTTGGATGCCGGCAACATCCGCTCCACTTCACCCCAACCCAGTGTGACCATGGAAAGACATTGCCCTGGGGTCCAAGGTGGAGCAAAACGATACTCTCTCCCCACTTCCCCATGAGAACCACTGTAATCAACTGAAGCAGGCTTTGTTTGAATCAAAGTGAGGCAGGTGGCGGCTGGCTGGTGGTGTTCAGTCATTTGCATGGAGCGATGCTTGGTTTTAGCTCACTGTGCCCACCAGAGAGCAGCAGCTGAGCAAAAATGTCTACTTTCCCTGCGGTTTGTATTTGGAAGATAAAGTGCATTACCTACGTATTTCAAGCAGACAACCAGCTCATACACAGGCACTTCAACAGGCTACAAAATGAGTGCTATACAGGTGCCAGACAGAGAAGAGTGTTTTGAAAATTGAATGGTCAAAATTACCTTGAGGCCCAGCTCTCCAACTCTCTTTACTCCCTCCACCCATGCAATTAAGATAGAAAATAGTCATGTTTCTAGCAATGAAATTATAGATCTAGAGGGGAAAAATCAATTCTGTGACACCTTCCTTCATGGCCACAGATAGGGCCAATGAGGAAAAACACCCCTCTCAGAAACATTATTACCAAAGTCTGGTACCCAGGAAGAACTCTGAGGCTCTGCGCTTCTACAACAACTTATGCTATGATTGACAAGCCTGCTGTTCCAAAAAAAAATTTTTTAGATTTGATTCAGCTCACATCCATTTTGTAGCAAGGCATAGTTTAGAAAATAAAATCCTTCCTTTGTATTCAAATTTACAGTGCTTATTGCACTAAAGAATAACCATTTCTTTACATGTCTACCTCCGTCTGTACACAGAAGGCAAGTCCTGTATTTTGTATTCCCAGCACCAAGCAGAGTGCTGGATAGCCCAAAGTGCTTAATAAATGTGTGTTGAATTCAGTGTTTCTCTACATAAACAATTTAAATTAGTAGCATGCTTTCACTAGCAAGCTGACTGCTTCAATATAGAATATAATATTCTATATTATATTAATGCCAAGGAATATGTGTATTTAGCTCCATTAAAAATCTTGGAAGGGCCATCTTCAGCTTTTCCTGTCAGGAAGAACCAAGGGAACATTTTAGCAGGGAGCTGCATACCTGCTCAGAGACAGAGCTGCTGTACTTTTTAGACATCCTCTTTCTCATTGTCTCTTTCACTGATTTCACTTTTTTCCCAAGAGAGATGCGAGAGGCAGTAGGTGATTTGATGACTTCTTTGTACACAAAGTCTCCTTCTTTACCCTGCAAAACAAAATGTTGCAAGTACTATTAGTCACAGAAAATGAAGGCCAGAGCAGGTTTTATTGTTTCAACCATCGACATCCTAGCTCTCAGAAATATCGGCATTCCTTAGGATCTTGAAGGTTTTCTTGTGTTAACTCAATGCTGTTATTTATCTCTTTCATAAATTGACTATTGGGCTTTTTGTTTGTTTGCTTAAAGTGGGGTGTGAGTCACTTTTTATTTTATTTACTTTTAATACATTCTTATCTGGTTATATTTTTTCCGCTATTTTTAACACCCAAGGGGACTGCATTTCATCAGTGAAGAGTGATTTGCATGAACCAATGTTCATGAATCCCATCAGTGGGGGAGAAGAGGGGGATAATACTACTGAATTGTCCTGGGAGAGAGGTTAGAACAAATGGTGAAAGCTCAGAGCAACATCTGATTGGATTTCCATCACTATAGCGCTCAGTGTGTAAATTTCCTTCTCTTTCCAAACTAGATTGTGGTCTTCTCTCATTCTAGTTTGCATTTTTTTTTTTTAAAACAAACTTTTCCCTGAGAAAGAAAAAAAAAATCACACTTTCTCTCATTTCTAAAAAAGATCGACAGCATAAAACTATTGGCTTTAGAATCAATATAATTTGATAGCCAAATAAAATAGTTTAATTCTCTTCCAGGAAATTTTCAAAACACTTGATATATATCCCAGGTGGGTATTTTAGCTGACCTACGAACATAACAAATATAAAACATGAAATCTTCTTTTACAGTTTTATGACATAATACAAGGGACAAGCTATAACACTCACCTTCACCCTTGGGGTCTAAGAAAGCAAACTTCAGGGAACAAAATGTGTGTGCCACCGTGGTGGCCTGTCCCTAGACCATGACCCAGAAGCAGGTCTGAGAGGGCAGATACCTGGGTCCTGAAGAGTCTGGTCTGCTTTGGCCCCACAGAGACTGGGTTCATTCAGGACACCCCAGACCACAAAACTCTAGGCTTAGTATAGGCCAGGCAGGGCCAGGTACTGGGCTCATAATAAGACTGGTGTTCCAAAATGCCAGCACATACTCTTGGGGCCCAAATCACAGGGCTCCACTTCATGGGCTATGTGTGTGTAGTAGTTATGTGCTTGCAACTAGCAAGAAGAAAAGGCCATGTGCAAAATGACTCAGACCACGGAAGCCAGACTTATCTGGATTTGTTATCTGAAGAAAACCAGAAGCAAAGGCATTAAAGGAACTGCGCTACTCAAGGAAGGGGATGGCGGTGAGAGTGGTCACCATTCATTGCACGTGGAACGGTGGAGTCTGTAACATGAGTGAAATAGAGCTTTTTTCTAAATGTGATTCAGGATTACTAAGGAAAACATTACCCAGTATCCATTCTCAAAGATGCTCAAGGGTCAACTATTGTCAGCCTCATTGCCTGAATCCAAATCTTTTGCTTTCGTCTGACGTTACTCACCATTGGGTCAGAATTACTACTGCCAATGTGTAGAGAGCGATTCGTCAAGTCAAATCCTCCGAAACTGCAGGTTCTCTGTGGAAAAGAGGGCAGGGCAGGAAAACTCCAGTTACGCTTAAGCCAGCCCACAGTGCTCCAACCCAAAAGCCCCCATTTGCAGAACATCTCTGAATCACAAATTCACATACAGGATGAAAGGAGAAAACGAGAAATGATGAGAAACAAACACATGATTCATGTCGTAAGGAAACTTCACTCATTTATCCCTTTCAGGGGCCACTGGAACTTTGCTTGCCCCAGAGGCCTATAATCCCCTTAACATGCAAAAACCAACCACTTAAGAAAAGCCCAAACAACAACAAAACCCTCCATGAATCCAGCGCTGTTAGATTCCCTGTCCCTAGCACAGAACTTCCCCTAACATCTGCTGCATTCAGTAGAGATAATGAAGGGATATATGTTAGAGGATCCATGTGTTCAGGCATCTTGAAAACCCAGGTCCGAAATCCCATGGCTCTGACACCAACAGTAAGCTTTTCAAACAGACTTTTGTTTTGTTTAGTTTTAAATCGCTGAGAAGGGGGAAAGGGGAAAGGTTATGTTTACAGTTGTCCAATCAGGCCAAGAGAATTACTCACTCCTTGCTTCCCCATCCTAGCCAAAAATGCTGGTAACTTTCCCATCTAACTGCCCTAGTTAATGAACGATGACCGTTTTCTCTCAGTGAATGAAGGTACCACATTTGCCCAGAAAGAAAACGGTTGATTCAGTGACTGTCTTTGACCACACTCTTTAATTTCAATGGGAAAAATGCTGATGTTATAAAGAATGAAAACTTTCTCATCCTTTTAGGTGGTTGCAAACTTCATGGAATTGCTTAAATCTCAGTGATTTGGTATTTGCAGAACTTGGTTCAAACTCACTGTCGCTTTTCTAGTAAAAGCCACTGAATGACCACCCTGCTCCCCGCAACACACATTGATGTTGTTACAATTAATTATCTTTTAAAAAAATCAGTTATAAAAGTCTAATTGTAGATTCAGGCTTCAATATTTTGTATTACCAGCTTCTCAGAGAACTCTAATGAACAGCTATTAAATGGAAGAAATGAACAGGAAAGTACAATGTATTAGGCTGGTGCAAAAGGAACCACGGTTTTGCCATTATTTTCAATGGCAAAAACTGTGATTACTTTTGCATCAACCTAATATACGATAAGCATTGCTTATTTAATATGTTTATATATGTGTAAACATATTATAAAATATAAACATTTAATTCATATAAGCATATTAAACATTATACATATATATATAAATTTACTGAATTGAGAAAGTAAAAACATCCTAGAAGGAGAATGTTTAGGTTTTTGTTTGAAATCACAGAAATGTAGACGCAAATCCTGGTTCTCCCACTTACTTGCTGTGTGATCTCAGGTAAAGTACTTACATTCTCTGAGCTTTTGATTCTTCATTATTAAAATAACACTTATATAATATTTGAAACCTTCTAGCGCACTGCCTGGCACAAGGTAGACATTCTATGAATGTTGGTTTCTTCCATTACTTTTCATTAAGGCTGTCCTGAGAATGTGATAGTCACCCTGGCAGCTGTTACATTGAAGGTGAGGTTTAGTTAACATTACAAATATGCAAAGGCAGGGCTGGAGCTTCGTTCTGGGCCTTACAGTCTAATCTGGGAGTTTAACTATAAAACCGGAGCATCCCAGGAATGGGCCACAGAGTGAGAGATGACCATTGGGGTAGAGGGGTAGGCCAGGAGATAAGAAGCATTTCAAGATAACCGACAT
Source organism: Cacajao melanocephalus (assembly GCA_963573385.1). Lineage (NCBI taxonomy): Eukaryota > Metazoa > Chordata > Mammalia > Primates > Pitheciidae > Cacajao > Cacajao melanocephalus. The sequence goes on from CAUYLG010075605.1 coordinate 54,745, forward strand.
CAGGATGTCTCAAAGCTGCTGTTCTTTACCAATGCTGCTTCTGCTGCTGTTGCTGTTTTAAATAATCTACTACCGACTTGTTTTCTAATAGACATTATCCTAATTCTATTTTAAATATCAATGGACAATCTGATTTCTTTCATAGTCAACTTCACTGGACCTCTATTCTATAGAAAGAGAAAAACCTTTCTACACAAATATATTCACCAATGTTATGACCACCTCTCAAGGCTAATTTTTAACATTAACTTTCTCTTTCCAGCTTATAATGCCATGTACGTTTCCTCCTTCTTGCAAAAGCAGTGACTTTATTCTAGTTCCTTTCCTATGACTCAGGACTTCACAGACACAGTATGGCGCCCAGATGCCTCATCACTGTATGGCTTTTGCACGTCCCTGCTTTAAAATACAGCATCTACTGCAACGCTGGAGCCCAAGTTATTTCTGATATGTATGAAATAACTAACAAAGAATTTATGTGGAAACTATGACTGCAATAAATTATAATCTCATTTAGATTTTCATATGCTTGTTGTATGCATTTATTTCTAAAATGAAAAACTTAAAGAATGGACCACTTTTCTTAACTACCAACTAACTAAAACCTCTTCCAGTCACAGGCTAAGATACCTGGACTGGACTCTTTTTTTTACAGTGGAGGAGTGACAAAGAATATAACAATAAACACTGCTTGAATTATTTTCTAACTTTTTCTACAAGATCAAGTAGTTCTTTAAATAGCATTCCTTCAAAAGAGAAAATGGACTGTAAAGAGAGTCATAAAAAAAATCAATATATGAACCAGCTTTTGGCGTTGATGACCTAAATAAACGAAGCCTAAATGAATTTTTTTTAGTTCATACATCTCCTGTACAGATAATTATAAAAATGCTTTGGATGGATGCTTGGGATGAGGAGGGCTAGTCAATGGAATGCTCATGCAGTTGCAAACACATGTTTTGGGGTTGAATTTAAAAATGGACAAAATTGCAAAATGTCATGCATGTCTGTTCTCCCAAACAAAAATTGAATGACCAAATAAAATGCAAGACAAGTGACCACTTCCAGTGGATACAAAGCATTATCATTTCCCTGAAGCTTCATCAAGCAAATATGGCATTTTTGAAAGACAAAAAGACTGAGGTTGAAGAATAAAGGAAATTTTTAGATAAAATGAAAGAAATATATGACAAGGAATATGGAAAATAACTTTTTAAATAAATCTAGCAAAGAAATACGATTAATCCCTCTTTTAGAAAGTTCTTTCTATTGTAAGATAGAACACTTATTTCCTCTTACATTCTCTGGATAATTAGAAAATTAAATTTTGTTTGATTGTACTACAAGAAAAGGCATATGCAAATATTTAAATAATGAAAAGGCATATAAACACATATTTTTGCAAGTGTTCAAACTGTCCTTTAGTGTCTCAAGCTCACAGTATCCTAAAAATACTCAGCCTCTGACTGATAGTTGGGACAGGGATTACATAGCACCATATTAGGTGGGGGCAGTGCCTAGAAATAAGCTTGCCCAGATGTCCATACTCAATGTCAGTGAAGAATTAACCACTGGCCCACAATGCTGATTAGCGCAACTCCCAGCAATAGAACTTCTAGAAACAAAGCCCTCCTGGAGTTACGGTATTAATCTGACAATAAGTAACATGAGAAGCATATCAACAATTCGAGGTGCTCAAATTGGGAAAATTCTCAGTCTTACATGATATAAACTCACAGAGGTGAGTCATCAATTAACAGAGAAGAAGTGGGTCTGTTCTATCAAGGTAATGTCAAAAGGTACAAGAGCAGAGGAACTGGGCAGAATACTTCTGAAAGTAAAAAATAAATGCATAAAACTAAGACTGGTTATTTTTCAAAATATCTGTGAGTCAGAGTAAACCAGAGGCTGAATGGGTGAGAAAGAGAATTGTTATTTTAAAACAAAACCTCAACCAATGAAAAACTGTTACCAGGATGCAGAAAGAGCCAGAAGAAAAGTTCCTGCTCATACTAGTGGTATTAAAAGGGCTGCAGGAATTATATGAAATGAAAGGACAGAAAATAAGATCTAGGGAGAAAGTTCAACAAGTGGAAATATCTGGAAAACCCAGGGGCTAGGAAGGACCTAATGATTCTTTTACAAGGGAGAAGGTCGTTTTAAGGAGGGCATTGACCCACCAGTCTTCACTTTCACAAAAGCAGAACCTGACTGAATGAATTTAAATTACACCAGTCGTCTGGGGAAGCACATCCTGTTCATGAATGTGAAGGCTCCCTGGGAAAAGCCACTATTGAAGGATACTCTATTTTTTCAGACCTTTAAAAGGGCCCACAGCCAACCGTCCCGAGCAGATTAAGCAAGATGCCAGGTGACAGAGGGCCAAGAACTCTACTTCCTCATTTTGCACCATTTTATATGGGCCACTTTGCAAACTAAAAGGTGGGAATTTCAGAAGGAAAAATGTCTATATTCTCAAGTTCAAAGTAAATCATGCCTTGAGAGTAAATCTTACTAGGTCTCTGATCATCTGGTATTAAAAGTGAAAAACATCCTATTCTTTGAGAGTGAGCCCTTTCTTGCTTCCTGAATATAGAAGAAACTATAGGCTCTATAGGCTAGGGGAAGGCATTTCCAAATGCTGATTTGTTTAAAAAGATAAGAACATTGAATAGACTTAAGTAAAACAAAAAAGCTCCTATTTTTTTTTGTTAGATTTACAAACTTTCTGCTTGCCTCTACTAATAAAATAAACATGCTTTATAATGTTTTCAAATCACCGAATTGGTGACTGTGATGATGGCAGTTTTTCCATGAGCCTGCTCCTATTGTTTTAATTTTAAAACCAAGAGCAAGCATCTCTTTCAAGGGCAAAATGCCCTTCTGTTTTGAATTAGCTTCTTTAAGGTCAAGTGACACGACGGCCGAGAATCAAGACAGCCACTCTGAGAGGCGGCCAAACCCCACCCCTGTATCCTGGAAGCCCCTGTCTGGAGCAGCTTCAATGCTTATTTTAATGGGAACTCAAACAGCTTCATCTGGCAAGAGGAGACATGGAAGAGAAGGAGAAAGGTGCCTGGAAGTGAAAGCAGGGTTTGAAATTGAAGGTGATGGTGGGATGGTCCCTGACGTCATGAGTAGGAGAGAGAGGGGAGGAAGCCGGTCCCCGCAGAAGAAAGGCCATAATGCTTGACTGCACATCACAGAAATGACAAGGCCGTCCTCGGGACCATCTTTGTGACTCACAGACTTCTGGTGGATTCTCAAGAGAACCCTTTTAGTACAGCGGTCGACCGTGGCGGCCCACTTCCTCTTTGCCTCCTCATCCTCCTCCAGCAGGCACCGCCTCAGGTCCTGTCTCTCAGCCTTGCTCAGGGTCCTGTCTGAGGCAGGCCGCACTAGCTGGGTCAGGTTCAGGTGGCTGTACAGGCTCCGCTCCACCACATAGGTGATATTGAACTCGCTGACCGAGGTGCGCCCGCGCACCCTCCTGCCGGGGAAGCCGCAGCTCCCGCCCCCTTTGCCTTTCTGCCGGAGCAGCTGCAGGTCACAGGTGGTGCTGGCGACGCCTTTTCTGGAGGGACGCTGGCAGAGAAAAGCTCTGGAACAGGAATAATTAGTATCCGTTTTCTTCAAGCGGATTTGCTTCCGCACACTCTGGAACTCCTCCAGGGACACCAGCACGTGGTGCCTGCGCCGGTGGTTGTCATAGAAGCAAACACCATCCGTACTTACCCCGTGGCTCAGGGACCCGAGACCCTTCTTCATCTCCCCCTCGGTGAGGGAGCGGGACACTTTCTGGGCCTTTTCTTCTTCTGGGTAGGAGAAGAACGTCCCCATCTTCTTGGGGGGCTTAATCAGGCCCCGACTCTCTCCTTTGCTGAAGGTTTTCACCAACTTCCGGCCAGCGCCCCAGGTGTCCAGGCTGCTGGACGATGGAGACGTGGTGAGAGAGTCCGAGTCATCTTCAGGAGGTTTCTCAGGAGAGCCGTCAAAGAAAAAGGGCTTCTTGTGCACACCAGAGTAGAGGGCGGACCGTTCATCCAGGACCGGCGAATTCTCAAACACATGGTCCTCCCCACCTACAGGGAAACCAACAGAGTCACTTATGAACACACCTTTCCATTCTTGCATTACATGTTTTTGTTTTATTTTTAAAGAGACATAGTCTGGCTCTGTCGCCAGGCTGGGATGCAGTGGCGTGATCTTTGGCTCGCTGCAACCTTCGCCTCCCGGGTTCAAGCCATTCTCCTGCCTCAGCCTCCCAAGTAGCTGGGACTACAGGCCCATACCAACATGCCCAGCTAATTTTTGTAATTTTAGTAGAGACAGGGTTTCACTATGTTGGTCAGGATAGTCTCGATCTCTTGACCTCATGATCTGCCTGTCTTGGCCTCCCAAAGTGCTGGGATTACAGGCATGAATCACCACACTCAGCCGCATTACGTCTTTCTTTACACCCAACACCCTGCAAAAAATAAGCACACCCATATAGCTAGCTAGCCTACAGCGGTATCTTTCTCTGTATCATGACCCTCTTTACAAACCCAGCTACCCCTTAAATATGCACAGAAAAATGAAAATATACTGTGCGAATATATGGTTTCACACAAGCTTAATGTTAAAAGGTTTCAGATGTGTTTTCTTCTTCCTTATATGTCTCTGTAGACCAAACACCTTCACAAGCATATTTAAAACACCATTTGGCAAAATCTAAGCTAGCCATAATCAGGATATGCCTTAGCATTTCGAGATAATGTCCTCCCCAGTTTGTAAATGCAACCTTCTGAAACTAGGAATCACGATCTTGCCCCCTTCTGAAAGGCGTTCCTTTATGTTGGCTCTGGTTGCTTTTTATAGTTGGAGTGTGATAAATGCCATGTGGCTGACAGTGATTGTTTTATTGGTACATATGCCATTTGAGTGATTAAATCTCCAAGGAAGTTTTGCTGGGGAGAAACACTATAAAGGGCTGTATCTTGCAAATGTGACTGATGAATCGTCTCCAGCTGACAGGCCAAATGCAAAAAGTTAGGGAACTTGGTGATCGCGGCCAGATATTCCCATCAACTCGGGCCTCATGAGGAAGCAGCAAGGGCGTTTGAGGGCCCTGACACGCAGGCAGCTCTGGGGTCCCACTGGTCTCAGGGATTCCAGCTCTGAAGCCCTCATTGGAGCCAGGTGGCAAGCCAAGCCCTCCAGAGCCCAGTGGAAAGGTTTGGACTTGCTGGCAGGAAAACCGAGTTCTTTTCCGCATGTGTTATGTGAACAGATGTGAGAAAAGAAGTAGGTCAAACTGTGGGTGTAGCGATCCCAACGGGCTGTGTCCCTTTAATTACAGGGAAACTTTGAGCTCTGCAGCTTTCCACCCACTGAATTGTGAAGAGGAAAAAAGGAAAAGTTCCTTGGAACAGAAGGATGGCACTAAATATACCAGCTGGGACGAGGGCGCCAGTGTGCAGTTAAATGTCAGAGAAAAAGGGAGAGCTACGCTCAGTTCAGAGCAAAACTCAGAGGGGAAAAGAACAGCAGCCGTCCTTTAAAATTCTAAGAATGGCTTACTTTCCCAGTTGATGGGATTTATGGGTACAAATATAACAACAACAACAACAAAGAAGGGCTGCTATCAAATACAACCCAAGGTCAACTTTACATTCATGTCCAGGAGGTGGTGGTGGGGAGGGAGGGAAGTGAGAAAGAAGATGTAAAACTCTGCCTGGCCCAAGTTCCCTGAAGAATTGTTCAGAGATCTTTCAGGGGGAGTTTAAAGGCAGGGTTCAGGGTTCTAACACAAATTCATCAGTCCAGAGGCAGGATACAAATGTCCTGGAAGTTTCCTGCTCCTTCCTTGGGACACCTGACAGATAAAATGTGGAGACCAAGGGTTCTTATGCTGTTGGAAATAAAAACAGCAACCTCTTCTAGCTAGAGTCTACCCTCCACTTCCAAGAAGATGCGACTGAGCCAAGATGAGAGGCACAACCTGTGGCAGGGGCAGCCCAACCGTGGACTTCTCTGTTAAAGAAGTCGGGAGGCCGAGGCGGGCGGATCACAAAGTCAGGAGATCAAGACCATTCTGGCTAACATGGTGAAACCCCGTCTCTACTAAACCTACAAAAATTAGCCAGTTGTGGTGGCACACACCTATAATCCCAGCTACTTGGGAGGCCAAGGCAGGAGAATCGTTTGAACACAGGAGGCGGAGGTTGCAGTGAGTCAAGATTGCGCCACTGTACTCCAGCCTGGGTGATAGAGCAAGACTCCGTCTCAAAAAAAAAAGAAAAGAAAAGAAAAAAGAAAACCACAATGAAAGCATAAGATTTATTTGAGGGAAAGGAGGCAGCGCAGCATGAATTGATG